>JADCRA010000403.1:0-10374 GCA_021464305.1 Kandelia obovata
TCATTACCCTCACGAGCAAGATCACGTCCCTCATTACGAGCTTGTACACATGCTTCTAGGGCTACTCGATTAGCTACAGCACCTGGTGCATTTCCCCAAGGGTGTCCTAAAGTTCCTCCACCGAAATTGTAGTCGGAATCATCTCAAAGATCTCCGGTCCAGAGCAGGCCAATATGCACAAACGTGAATACCCCTGAAGCACGGGGCAGAAACACCTGGTAGGAAACCCAATCTTGAGTTAATAAATACCACGGCTTCGATCTTTTTCAATCACATCATCACGAAGTAAAATCAACAAAAGCCCCGCAGTGATTTCTCTTTCCCTTCAAGTTTTACCTACTACGGTTACCCGCGTGAATTATGGTCCCCGGCCAGCATACGTAATGCCTTAGCTAGTAACAGCTGTAAAAGTGCATACCATAGATTCTTTCTGGTCTATCAATAACTGCATGTGCAATTGCGCGATGAAATGTGAAGAGTTAAACCATTATCCTCGAAATTAATGAGCCAAGCTAGTATTTGCAGTGAATCCCCTCGTTATAGTAGTCATGCATTACGATATGGAAACTTCTCCAATATCTCTGGCAATACAGCTCCTTTTCAATCATTTCTTCAACATGTAACCCTGCAGTAGCATCAAAAATGCCTTTGAATTTCACCTGTTTCCGCCCTGTGGCTTTATAAAAGTGCTTCGGCACAAAATAAGAAAACGGAATCTCTCCCAGCGCATAAATGGTTGTGAATTCACGTTCTCAATCATACTTTGATGTAAAAATCAAGTCCACCACGGAAGCAATTCTAAGACCTGCTCTACCGTAATTCTAGCGGATAACCCCAAATTTAGGTTTAATAGTACAGCCATAGGGGGCGACCATACTTTTCAATTTATTCTCTCTCAACTTGGATGCCATGAGGCGGGCCTTGAAGTTTTAGAATTAAGCAGGAGGAATTCGCAAATCCTCCAACGTTAGAAGCGCGTAGGCTTTGAACCCAAATACATTACCTACAATTGATATTAAACATATTAGTAACAGAACCTTCTTCAAAAAAGGTCTAAGGGGGTAAGTATCATAAGCAATATATTGGATTTTCTTTCTCCAGAAACTGCCATTCGATTGGGGTTTTTGGTAAAAAGCAAATCGTCCCCTTTATAACGATAAGACTGGTAAGCCCTGTCGGTCCAACGGTTGTCCATGTAACCAGTAGAAAGATCAGCAGCTTACCCAGCAGCCCTGCTTCCTCAGCCGGTAACTCCAGGTTGAGGAGTTACTCGGAATGCTGACTAAGATATCAGTATCCTTTGGTTTCAATAGTCAGGAAGTATAATAAGTTCAATCTGATAATTCTTTAACACCAGACCTTAAATCCAGCACTTGGCTTTAGTCTCTGTTTGTGCGTAACATAAGTCCCTCCGCTACAACTCATGAATTAAGAATTTCCTACAGCAAACAAGGTTACTCGACATGAAATTAGGTTTAATAGAATCTTTCGCAGGAAAACTTTCACAAAGAGCTATCAACCAATATTATTTAATATTATAAATTTAAATATTATTAAATATTATTAACTATAAGAAATTTGGTTATTAGACTGTATTTGAATTTGATTTCCACCAAATACATAAATTATTGGGTATACTCTTTTCATATGTATAGCCGCACCCTAAAATCCTTTTTTTTTTTTTCAATTTCTAAAATCCCTTAAGTTTTTTGGAATCCGAAATATCTATAATAAATATATAAATTTTTCTCTGAACATAAGATATATGTTGTATATGTAAATCTTATAGTGAAATATTGCGGAATTCGTCTAATGAAAAAACAAAAAGCAAATATAATTGCATCCGCGAAATCGTAAAATATAAATAATAAAAAAATAAATAAATAAATTATGTTGGAAATAACATAAACGAATAAAGCCCAATGAAGAATATGAGGATTGAGAAATAGAAATAATAAATCAAAATAGAGTTTAGGTTCAATTCCCATAGGAAAGGATATATTATTATTGTCTATAATGAAATGACAAATTTGAAGGCTTCGGGAAGCCTTTGTATTATTCACTGATATTTATTTGACAATGAGTTAGTTTGAACTTGAAGATTCACCATTGAAATTGAAAATTAAGTTAAACAGGAAAAATTTAAGTAAACAATTAAATTGGATTCGTTGGATGGTACCTAAGCGAATCGAGTGCTAACGTTGCATTATTATTTAATTAATTGACATACTTGCCTTATCGAAACATCCTTTTTTGGACTCGAAAAATTTTCAAACATATATATAATTTGTTTATTTATTTAATATTTATGAGATCAATCCTAACTACTTTTTGATCCCTGGGGGGTTCCACGCTTCCAAAAAAATAACCTGGGGCGTAAATTACTCAAATCATTGGGCCGCGGTGCAGATGTAGCTTTTCCCCCGGGCCGAGATGCCT
Source organism: Kandelia obovata (assembly GCA_021464305.1). Classification (NCBI taxonomy): domain Eukaryota; kingdom Viridiplantae; phylum Streptophyta; class Magnoliopsida; order Malpighiales; family Rhizophoraceae; genus Kandelia; species Kandelia obovata. Next base: position 2,440 of record JADCRA010000403.1, read on the forward strand.
AATATTTACAACGCTTTTGGTAGTTTAAGGGTCAAGATACTGTCGGTCAACAAATTAAATGTGACTTGTGAGTACAACAATTATTAGAGAAATAATCGATTGCGGGGCTGTAGCTATGAAGTGCTACAGATGGTCTAATGAGAGGAATGGAAGTGGATTGAACACGGTGAGCTCCTCTAAGTGTTCCAGTCGGGGGGCTACTCTAGGAAGATGAATTTTCAACGTTCTTGGAGAACACCCGTTGATAATTTAGGTCTGTAAATAGTTCGCAACAACATCCCCTATTCCATAGATCTGCGGCCTGCCTTCAATACCAGTTAGATAAAAATATTATCTATTTTTGAAACAGGAAATTAAGTAGTAGATTCTTTTAGCCCCTTAATCGCCGTGGAGGAAAAATCGGATCTATTCGGGAGCTGGAGTGGGTAAAACAGTTGCTAATTATGGAATTAATCAACAACATTGCGAAAAGCCTCATGGGGTGTATCCGGTATTTGGCGGAAGTAAGGTGGATACGTACTCGTGAGGAAATGATCTTTACATGGAAATGAAAAGAATCCGGAGTAATTAATGAAGAGAAAATATTGAAGAATCAAAAAGTGGCTTTAGTCCTATGGTCAGATGAAATGAAACCGCCGGGAGCCGTATGAGAAGAGTTGTTTGACTGCCCTAACTATGGCAGAATATTTCCGAAGATGTTTAATGAATCAGACGTCTTCATTTCGACAATATCCCGTTTCGTCCAAGCAGGATCCCCGAAGTATCCGCCTATATTAGTAGAATGCCTTCCGCTGTGGTTATCCAACCTACCTTAGTACTGTAAATGGGTTCTTTACAAGAAAGAATTAACTTCTAACCAAAGAAGGGTCCATAACTTCTATTCAAGCAGTTTATGGTTACGTGCGGACGATTTTGACCGACCCGCTCCTGCTACAACATTTGCACATTTAGAATGCGTACTACTTGTACTATTCAGAGGATTAGCTGCCTAAAGGTATCTATCCAGCAGTAGATCCTTTAGATTCAAGACGTCAACTATGCTGCAAGCCGGTCAGTATGACGTTGGTGACGTGACTATGAAACAGTGCGCAAAGTGTTGAATGCAAACTTTATCGGAAACGTTGACATAAGAGCTTCAGGACATTATAGCTATCCTTGCCTAGGACGAAGTAGTCCGAGAGGATCGCTTAACTGTAGCAGAGCACGAAAATTGAGGTATTCTTTATGCACAAACCCTTTTTCGTAGCAGAAGTATTTAGACTGTTCCCCCAGGGAAATATGTCGGTCTAAGCAGAAACAATTAGAGGGTTTAAATTGATCCTTTCTGGAGAATTAGATAGTCTCCTGAGGCAGGCTTTTATTTGGTAGGTAAACATGATGAAGCTACTGCGAAAGGCTAACGAATTTAAAATGAGAACAACTTGAAGAAAATGACCTTAATCTTTGTGTACTGACCCCGAATCGAATTGTTTGGGATATCAGAAGTGAGAAGAAATCATTTTATATCTAATAGTGGACAAATTGGCGGTATTACCAAATCACGCGCCTAATTGCCACAGAGCGGTCGATAATCGTTATTTTTGAGAATACGCCTTAACGGGCCAATGGTTACGATGGCTCTGATGGGTCGGTTTTGCCTAGAGATAGGCAATAATGAAATTACTGTTTTAGTAAATGATGCGGAGAAAAGGTAGTGACATTGAATCCACAAGAAGCTCAGCAAACTCTTGAAATAGCGGAAGCTAACTTGAGCAAAGCTGAAAAGGTAAGAGACCAATATAATTGAAGGCAATCTAAGCTCTCAGACGAGCGAAGGGCACGAAGTAGAAGCTACCAATGTGATTGCATAACTCTTAACTAGTAACTAGAATCTAACTAATAACTAGTTGGTGCGGACGAATAACAAGAAGAACTTCTGTATAAACGAGAAGTTCTATTTATACCTTATTTTATTCTGCCAATTGCTTTATTTTATTCTGCCAATCTGCAATAAGAATCATAAGTACAAATTTGATTCTAAATACACTTGATTCAAATTACAACCAACAAATTTTTAAATTCCAAACTGGAATTCGGGAAATTGAAAAGAGAAATAGAATGGAAGGGAAAAGAATAAAAAAATGCATAAAATTTAAATTTTTAAAATTATAGGGTGGGTGATAAACTTTTAGATAGCATTGATTCCAAATATCTAATGAGTTCTACCTACTATTGGATTTGAACCCAATGACTCCCTGCCGGTATGAAAGCAATACTTCTAACCACTGAGTTAAGTAGGTTTATTATCTATTAACAAAGATAAACTATCATTTACAAAGAATAAACAAATGAACCCATCCACATCGATGGAATTTTTAAATGGATATTATTTTATAAGCAATAACCGATCAACAAGATTTAAAGTCAAACAGATTAATAAATAAATAAGTAAGTTGGATCAGATTAAATATTTATCTGAAGAAAATTATGCATACAATAAAATATATATATACATATAATCAAATATGTATTACAAGCACAAGGGCTATAGCTCAGTTAGGTAGAGCACCTCGTTTACAACGCGCCGCCAAAGTGGTTTTTTTTCAGAGGAGTATATCATCGTAATCAAAAACTTATTGAGAGCTCGATGTCTTTGACTCTGTAACTTTTAGGGAACCGAGAACACTAAGCCTGACGAAGAATTGGTCCAATTTAGGCAAATCAAATAGAACCTATCATTGATTATAAGAATATTGATAAGGTGAAATATCAGTCTATTCAATGCTAGGCAAAAAGCTAAATGAGTAAGAGATAAGGACCTCAAAAAAATTCTCATTTTCGTCCATATCGTATGAACTTTAAGGTGTATGAAGTTTCAATATTTGATTCTGGAAAACCAAGAACGAGGCGATAGAGACTCCATTTAACTTAAATTGATCTAAGCCAAAAGCATACCTAGTCCAAAAAACCCCATTTTTGAAAGCCACTTTGGTATAGTACTCTCCGGATCGTAATCCAGAATCATAATCAGAAAGCACCTTGGAGCCATCTTCTTATCTTTCTGTGAAGAGAAATTTTGTGGTAGATTAACTGATATAAAAAATCAGTTAAATGAAAGAGCCCAATGCAAAAAAAAAAATGCATGTTGGGTCATTTTTGAAACAGTTCGAATCATTTTGATATTTGATAATAATAAAGTTTGATCTGTTTTACCGAGCAGGTCTAACGGTTCGAATCCGTATACGCCCTAAAAAAAATTGAATAAAATGAAAATATAAAAATTGGATAATTTTCATTTCTTCATTATGTATTGTTTGTTGTTTGGTTCATACCGGAAAAAAAAGATTTTATAAAGGTATTCCAGAAACTTTCGGGCACAGTATAAGCTGAAACCAAAAAAAAGTGCAATTTCAATAGATCCAATCCGTATTTTTTTTTCTAATCTTGGCTAAACAAACCCAATTTTCTTTACCTTACTCCTTCATAAGGTAAATATAGGTAAATTTGCATATGTCCGTAGGTCAATTTCATATGTCCTAGGTTAATTTCATATGAGCGTTCCCCCTTTTCTGTCCACAATCAAAGAGTTAGTGATATTTCTTTTCTTTGTCCTTGAGATTAATTTACCTAATCCTAAAGTGAATTTTTGAATCAAAACCATGTTGGGTAAAAACAAATCCAACCTAACCGCAACCAAAAATCGAATCTAACTCGTCGTTACACGATTTAGGACGACTTACTAGCAATTTATGGACAGCCGGCGTTTGATGAAGAGCTTTTCATAACTTTCCATTATTAACATTTTTCATTGTTACCATTTTCAAATGGACTTGGCTTTTTTTGTATACCTTACCTGTTAAAAACCTGTTAAAACACCAAAACAAAGGTAATCTTCTATACCCTATTCAATCAATATAAGCCCATATTTAACTATATATTAATATTAACGGGATATATAATCCATATTAATATTAATCCATATTAAGATATAATATATATCCTATATAACTTAATAGAATACTTAATAGAAAACTTAATATAATTTTTATTATTATTTTATTTTATAGAGGATTATTTTATAGATTTAATTGATTATTTTATAGAGATTTATTTTATAGATTTATTTGAAATTATTTTATAGATATTATATTTTTTTAAGATATATTAATTTACATAGATTATAAAATAAATAGATTATAAAATAAATTAGATAAATAAATAATTATAAATTATAATAAAAATAAAATAAGATATATAAATAAATAATAAATAAATAGATTATAAAATAACTAGATAATAAAATAGATATAAATAAATAGATAAATAAATAATATAAAATAAACTAGATAAATAAATAGATTATAAAATAAATAGATAATAAATAGATTAATAAAATAAATAGAATAAATAAAATGATTATAAAATACAGAATTTATAAATAATAATCAAATAAAATAAAAGAATAACCAACACCACATTACACCTCTACTTAAATTGTAAGATGAAAATTCCTAAGACATTCTCCGATAAATTTACATCTGGCTTTTTCCCCATTCCATTTAAAAATTAATAAGAAACCTGTATAAAAATAAAAAGAAAGGAGTACTCCGTCCTTTGATGATCTATTTTGAATGTTAGAATTGTAAACTCTAGTTAAACCATAAAACAAAAATAATAATAGAAAGAAAGTAAAAAAGAAGTAATAAAATAAAAGTAGTAATATAAAGGTTTGTAGTATATAAGGTATAATAAAAAAAAATTCTTGGTTTTGACTAAAAATTTAGGGATGAGTTGACAATTAATTTCAATTCAATAATTTTCAATTCATCTAACTAATCTAGTATATTTTATATTAATTTTGACATTCTAGGAGTGCACCCACTATGTTTTCTGCTTTACGAAATATGATATTTCTGGGCAATTTCTAATAATATCAAGCGTTATCCTATTTTGGCATTTCTAATTTCCGGAGTTTTATCCCGTTAACAAAGGGCCCGGAGAAATTCGAGTTTATGAATCGGGCATAGAACCAATGGGCGAAATGCTTGGTTAAACAATTTAGAAAATCCCGTATTATATTTTGCTCTAGTTTTTGTGTTTTTGATGTGAAACGGTTTTTCTTTATCCATGGGCAAATGAGTTTCGATGTATTGGGGGTTCCATATTTATGACTTTAATTTCGTGCTTATCCTAATGGTTTGGTTCAGTTTATGCATGCGAAAAGGAGCATTAGATGGTCTTCAGCTCTTGAATTTGAATATTACGACAATAAGACAATATTAAATACTAATTAAAAAAAAATAAATACATTGAAGAGAGTATGAATTCCCATTGAGTTTCCCTTACTTGATCGAACCAACCACAATCTCAGTATTTCAACTACAGTAAATGATCCTTTCCAAATTGGTCAAGACTCTCCAGTTATTGGCCGCTTCTCTCTTGGTACCAGTTGTTGCTCTCATTGAATTGCTTCATTAATAGGTTCACGATTCGAACCTTTTGATCGTTATGGGACTAGTACCAAGATCTAGTCCTAGACCAGGCGGATCTGATTTTAACAGCGGCACGGACCATGAAAATGGCTCCTTCTTTAGTAAGAAATTATAATGCAAATCGCCTGAAACCAAAAATATGTTATTGCTATGGGAGCATGTACAATTAACAGGGGGTAATGTTCAGTACCGATTCTTAATAGTACTGTTCGGGGAGTTGATAAAGGCTAATTCCCTGTCGATGTCTATTTTGCGGCTGGTCCACCTAACCAGAGGGCGGTATAGATGCTATAATACAAAACTCGTAAAAAAAAATATCATCGAAAATTTATGAAGATCGAATTAACTGCAACAGAGGAATCGGTGTTTTCCAACAATCACAAGTTTCCATATTGGGCGTACTATTCAATACTGGAAAATGAATCCAAGGGATACTCATCACCACCATCTACTTCAAAAATATCTCTAGAACATTTTTCAAAATACAAAAAATCAGTACGTTCAGAATTAGTAAATTTAGCGAAAGATATTTTATACAAAAATAACAAGGGGTAAGTCAATCTTCATAAATTTCATCGGACATGTGAAAGAACAAATCAAAAATTTTGGAGGGGACAGGAAAAAAGATGCAGGTCGTTTATAACCACTTGGCTGGCAAAACATGGGCTAATTCATAGATCTTTAAGGTTTTGATTACCAAGGAATAGAGACTTTACAAATAAACGCCTGAGGATTGGCATTCCATATGCTGTCATTTTTATATGTATATGGTTACATTATTTGCGTTCCTCAATGTCCTATGGATGTAGCAACCGGGCGGGCTGTTAGCTAATGTATATCATCTTACGAGAATAGAGTATGGTTCCGACCAAAACCAGAAGAAGTATGTAATAAAAAGTATTTGTCCTAAGGAAGGAATCCAGAATTCCGTCCGTTTCTGGGTTTGGAAAAAAGTTCGATTTCAAGAAAGGGAAATCCTATGATATGTTGGGAATCGTCTTATAGATAATACATCCGCGTTGAACGTAAATCTTAATGCCGGAAGTTGGATAGGGTGGCCCTTGCGTAAGGATATATGCTTCCCAATTTTTATGAAATACAAGATGCTCATTGAATAATCAAAACGAATCCTCGATGCTACACACTCCGCGATATTCAAGGATTCGTTCTCTATAGATCAAAGAGTTATTTAAGTCTCATTCATATTATTATAAATATGGATATAGATAAACTAAAAAAAAAAGAAAAAAAAAAAAAGACAATACAATTACAGATTCGTTGGATTCTCCAATTTTTGAAGATATTTATTTTAGGACAAGCTGAACTCAAAACTATGAAACTAAAAACAATACTAAAACTAATATAATAGGAAATATAGAAATAAGGCTGAACTAAGTTTTGGCATCATGAACTTTGTACCGCGTATAACCCCTTAATAGATAAACTATATAAAATCACATAGGAGGGAATGAAGAGATAGAATATGAAAGAAATACAACGAAAATGAAGAGGGTCGAATTCTATTTGTACTATATCTGAGATGAATTTTGGATATTCCCACCCTGAAACTCCTACATGACTCGACCGAGTTTTAAGTCTTTTAAACAATTCATGTAATAACCAATTCAATTTAACTTTCAAATTTATATGAATATTACATTCTTTTGACCGCAAAAAAACCATTGTGAACAAAATAATAAAAGGAAGAAGGAAGATACTCTAAATTTTTTTCTTTTACATACTTTATAACATATACTCATTTACTCAAAAAAAGAACTATATCTCCAGACACCTAGCTGCAATAAAATTATGTATATGATTTATACTATTAGTAATCTGTCGATCTATATCATTAATTAAGTTCAGAAGAGATACTTCATACACCAAATTAACATGTGCAGGAACCAGATTTGAACTGTGACACGAGGATTTTCAGTCCTCTGTCTACCAGCTGAGCTATCCGAACCAGTCCGAACGTTCAGCTTCCTTTATTTTACTAAAGGACTTGGGTCTATGTCAGATTAAAACAAAAAAAAAAGAACGATAAAGTCTTCTAAAATTACTAAATTCAGGACTTGGAATGTTTTCTATCTTTTTTGTTTTGGCTCAAATTTTTCTATCTTTGTTTTGCTCAAAAAAATGTTTATTTGTATGTGTCTCAATATCTATCACAAGACTTGTGAAAATAAATAAAAAAAAAATAAATCCCGATATGCTTGTGAACAGAATCGAATGGATGAGAAAGAAAGAATAACGAAATTGTGAATCGGTTAAACGAAAAGAGAGATATAATAAAAAATTAGGGGAGTCGAACGAGCCCCTTTTTTTTTTTTTTTGTTTTTTTTTGTTTTGGGGATAGAGGGACTTGAACCCTCACGATTTCAAAAGTCGACGGATTTTCCTCCTACTATCAATTTACTTGTTGTCGATATTGACATGTACAATGGGACTCTATCTTTATTCT
>JADCRA010000458.1:0-11255 GCA_021464305.1 Kandelia obovata
GCATTTCGTGAAGGTGTGTTCTTCTACTTCCATCCTCATATTGCATTTGATGCACTCCTTATTCTATTCCTATTCAATAAGAAGACAAATAAATGATATAACTTCTCTATGATCTTTCTGAGCGGACACACATGTAGTCTATCTTATAATAAAATGTTCCCATAAACTGATATGATACAGTATCAAGAAATTTATGGTGATTTACGTCCGCACTCCACGGAGAGCCAGGCGTAGATCTTTATAGTCGAGAAGGAATAACACCCAGACGTGTACTCCTGAGTAGCGAGCACATGTGTGTCAGACACGCAGAAATTATACCATCAGCCGCGTGATAATAATGAAATCACATGTGTAGATTTCACGCCTTCCTTTTTTGATAATGAGGCTCCTTTCATATGTTTTGTGGTTTTAATAACCGAGTATATGCGTATCTTCCTTCTATCATCGAGTGTCCGTGCGTCAAGGATAATCATGAGCTTAGTCAAGAACTCGTTGGTTGCCACGATGTAACACTACAAACCTCACTTTAAGAATATTCACATATAATTAAACTCTTATCATACACTCTTCATCAGAGTTTCGAAGCAATGCTTCCAATTCTATCCAGCAAATCACAATTATCATAAAAATCTACACACGCTCCAACTAATATACTTCGCTTCATGATAGAGAGCAGGCCCTTTTCAATTCTTTTTTAGAGCAGGTAGTTAGTGCTCTATCCAAAAGATCTCAGAGGGTATAACGACTTGCCATTAAATTGCTAGTATATTTGCTGTATATATTAAGCAAGGCCGCACCAGGAACAGCAGAGAGTGTGCTCCCACTAAACCAGAGACAGCCTTTTTTGAGATGACATAAAACATTACCTAAAACACTGATCCGATTAAATATTTTATTATTCACAACTATAATACTCTCTCACTAGCGCCTATCATGTTTCATACCTACGTCACTCTAGAGCTGAAGAGTAATCATTATATTAAATTGATTAGAATAATGTATTCGCAGTATTTGAAATTATACTCACTATTCAAATGAGATATTAATATATAATAATAATCAAGATTTCACAATGGTAATTAAATATGATATATCGGGATAAAGGTAATCATAAGGCTATACCTATCACTTGGGCTTTTTCCATAAGACGACCTGGATAAAACCGTCTATAAATTGTAATTTCCGGTCGCGACACACTTTAACGATAAATATTAAGCTAAAGTGACTAACTGAAAAGACTTACCTGCTAACCCCCACTAGGATGAGCAATTAAAATTTGTCGAGCATTCATCTGTGATAATTCAACGACTCACCGACAAAGAATTTGGAGAGTCATTAATTGAATAATGAGAAGACATTCCTAGGTGCACCAGGGATTATCCGCGAAATCAGGTAGACGAGAGACGGCGGCACTAGCACCACCGGTTACGGTCCAAATTATACCATGGACCAAAGATCGTCACTTATTAGGGACAATTCTCCATTAGATTGAATTCAATTCGTTCCCTCCGCCATTCCTATGATCTCAAGCACGGTCACCTATTTAGAGACGAGTAGAAACATGAGTAGGCATTACAATTAAGAGAAAAAAAAAAATGAAGGGTATTCTGTGGGGGCTCATGTCTTAAAACACTGGATTAGTATAATGCTGAAAAATCACACTTTTGACCTTATCCAAATACTGTTATGAGAGATTAGAGTGGTATGAGTGTCTAATACTGTAATCGATATTACGTATATATAAATAGGTCTATCTTTTTTTATTCTGAGAGCATTCGAGATTGAGTATTTGCCGTTAGGATCGGATGATAAGAGTTTCATAAGAGTTAAATATGAAGGTCCTGATTAAACATACAAAAGGGAAGATAAAAAGATGTGATATAAATTGAATTTACGAAATTGCTCAATATATTCTGACTCACGAGATATGGGTCGCGTGAAAACAAATTGTTATATGTAGTCCTACACTTATTATACGATAATGATTATAATTGACACTATTAATAATTGCACATTCACTGAGGAGTACTAGCGCGATCATCACCGCACCCGTATGCTCGCTGAATGAGTAATCTTTATTATCGTGGATATCACGTATATACGTATTTTTTGCTTCTTTCTTTGGTCTCGTTAAATTAATTATTTTTTAGTTAATATAATATAATATTACAAATGGATTGTTATCATTGATTTATCGAATTTATTACTTATATATTTATTCCGAGAATGAGAGATACTTATTTTCTCTTGTAGATTTATGTATCGACAGAGAGTAGGAGCCTAGTATATCCGATTAGGTTTTATCGCGAATGCAAAATAAAAGTTAACACTAAATCCTATTTATAGCGCTACTCGACTTAAACCATAAAGAGGTATTTTCATGGGTTTAGGACTAATGGTATCGTGTTACATACACGTCGATTAGATGATTCCGAGCCCGTTTCAGGCTGAGTTATACCCCACGGGCACTAGACTAAGCTTTGAGTTACTGTGATGCGAACTGTGTCAGATGGTCTCTATATTGCATATAGGCAGTTGATTGTGCCGAGATGCTGCTTGGCACACACTGTTCGACAATCCAGATGGAGACAAGAGTATCGTGATTTAGCATTTGAGAGGGACCTTTCACTGTGAACTCGGTTTAGGTATATACTCTATATCATGGTCGGTTTGGTATTTTATCATCAGTTAGGATATCTGTATACGTGTTAATCTCTGGGTTATTTTGTGCAGGGTTATAAGATGTGTCATGCAGCGCATTATCTAGTTTACGCGCATTGGTAATAACTTTCATTGAGCACTATTCTGGCATGGGTTATCATTGGGGATCCTAGATTAATATATTTAAAATCCAGCGTGAAACGTCACAGTTGTGAGATACCTTCTTTGGATTTAGCGACAGAGGAATCTTGTTGGACATTCATTTTAATTTGTCTTCTCCGAGGTGTGTGCATTAGTATATGAGGCTATAGTGCGCGTTCGATAAAGCAGCGGCTTTGTATCAGATGCGCCCGAGTATTGAGATGATACTGATTTCCATTGAGGAGAGCTAAAACGGAAGTAGTATCAGGCGAGTCAGAGATTGAGAGTGCACAGTTCAGTAGGGTGTTAGTGGTATGAGGCAGAGTTTAGGAATAATTCCATTATTCTCATATTAATCAGACACTATACTGAATAACATTCTGATCTACGCAGCGACGGTATGGTCACGGTCTCTATTTTCACTACCTATGACCTCCAGAGATGTTCTCGCACCCCATGCTGCCTAGGCCACTGAGGTGCACATGGATTACTCACGGGAGATACTAGGACACACGCTGTGTACGCTTTTCCGAGTAGATATCGACAAAATGTGCCTGTAACCCTTAATAGATTTTCAATCGAATTCTAGTCGTTGTGTGAGGTATTTGAGTTCTTTGTTACACCGAGATATTAAATTGATTTTAAAGCAACTAATCCCCCTATTGACACGAGTTATGTGCCGACTGGCGTCTACACATACGATGGATGATGGAGAGATCCATGAGTCATCAACAGAAAGAATAATCGAGAGTTAGTCTCCTGAGCGAGCTTTATTCCATTGTTTTGCACACATCTACCAGTATTTTATGCAGAAGGGCCATTAGTTATCTAAAAATTCCTGAAAAACCTTAGACGTTTCTGGAAGAAAAGTAAAGAATAAACGAAATATACGGAGTGCTGAGATAACACTCATCTCTAGTCATTAACAATGCGAGTCCTCGTGATAGGTCTCTACGAACAGAGCTTCATGCGACAACGGGGATGGCTAATAGCTCGTTGAAGTGGTCTAGAGGTGATGCAGTAGCCCTGCGTTAGGAGATTAGAAAAAGGTCTCTGATACCTCCTTTTGATCCGTCGTAAGTACCTACCCAATCTTTCTCTTGTAAGACATTCATATTTCCACGATTGGTCTTTAATGAAGACCTTCGGAGTACGAATTACCCTCAGAGCCGATGTTCCTTTTCGAAGGAGTGTCGTGAATGTATAGATATTGGTGGTACTGACAAGTAGGTGTTGTACAGGATTGATGTTCACGTGAGTGGATGTAATTATAATGGTACATCGAATATAGTGACCACTACTTTCTCTTGTCGTGTGAGTTGAACACTAATGCTGAGTGCCGCCTCGCCATTGAGCTTGGGTGAGCCATTATTTTTTTTGATGAAGTTTAGTAGTCGAGTGTCCTTATCTTCATTGCACATCTCGACTTGCTCATATGTTTTTTCGTTATAGCCTATGATTCGCATAGGGTTTATTAGTTTACTTTTGAGACATATGTTCGTTTGCGCTGCACTCCATTATTACATCGTCTCCGACACATTTGGCTTATGGATGCTCGAACCTCTTGTCACGAGAAATGCCTGATTATAAGCTTTTGTTATTTTTCTTCTCCGATTTACGATCCCAGTTTGCTTCTAGAGTAGAAGAATATTGCTAAAGAGATCACGAAATTCAGTGTGATATCACACCTACCAAAAGGACAAGTAGTCTAGCTATACCGACATGGTTTATTTGTTCTACTTTCGGCCGCCATTAATTTTTTAATATCTATTTTTTTTTAAATTTTTTTTTTATTGACTATTATGTAGGTGACTTGGGGAAATCACTGAGTCCTGAATAGACTGAGCCTATTTGCACTATGTGAATCGTGTTCTTTATATAGATGTTCATTTCATAATGTGTATACTAATCCTCGAATAATAAATCATTGTTAATCCGAAGCGAGAGAGTTTGCTCTCATGGATACACCACGGAGCATAGATCCTCTGGAACCAATATGGAGATTATTATAGACGATGCTCTTTGAGTTCATCTGTACTGTCTAGTGTAATACAAAGGGTCAGCTACTCGAACTATTGCAGAATCTTTATAATGAACGAAAACTATATTTCCTTCCGTTAACCTGCCGCGCTAAAGATATCACAAGCAAAAACATAGACAGCATTAAAATACATGTATCACTATCATACCATACACCAGAGAGATATTTTAAGAGAGAAGAGCGTATACCAAGACTTGGGAGGTCCAGACTTCAATTACATGTGGCAGATCTAGTAGATCCACCGTCGTTTCACTTCCGTAGAGGATCAACTGTCGAGTTAGTGACGAGTGGTTTGCCCATACATAAGCGGTAATCATAAGGGCATTACACCAGTAGAGAGTAAAAGGAGCGTGAACAAAGTTAAAGCCAGATATAGCCCGAAGGAGTGGCGAGGTCTTGAGAGCTTCTTGAATCTGTTTTCCATTTATTATATAACCACTATGAAAATGATCTAGTGAGACTATATATCATATTAAGTCAAGACCCAAATGGAGAGAATACTAGTGTAATAAATGAATACCTTATCCAATTGATCAATGGAAGTGTAATATAGACCAAAGGGTCAAGCTAGACTTCTTATAGTTAATAAAATACTGCCGTACTTTATGGAAGCTCTAGTAAAGTGTTTTGTAAGTTTAGTTCGAGAGCGGTATCCAGCGAACTGTTGTAGGGGATTTTATGTAAGAACATCCAGGCCTCAGTATTCAGCCGAGAGAGCTTATGGGAAAATGCCTTGATTCACAGATAGCCTCACCTGTATATTGGGTAACGACTCTCTTATTAGGGTCTCTCAATGTGCCTTCATGTCTGCTGATATTCCTATCTGATGCATATTGCTGGCGCTATACATCCTCTATCCTCATATTCATTTCCTTTGTGTTATCTTGGATTGGTTACTCTCGAGAAACACGGGAGATAAGATTTTTCCAGATAAGAACAATATGAGACGTTAACCTACCTTTGTCTAAATAAGAGTGAAAGGTGGTTGCGGCGAGAGGCCTCAGATCTTATTTTCTTCAGTCCATAATGACTCAAGATTCGAGTTACTTATTTTGGGAGTTTTTGATCGTGGAATTTCTTGTCTTGTCTTGTATTTATGGAATAAATGTGAGTGCGCGATCTGTGAGAGCCCGGGCCGAGTGGGATGCCTATTAGATCCAGTCTAGATCATGCTTCTAGTCATGCTTGGATACTAGAGGTTCTTTTTATCAATCGTCAGATATGTGTGATTCTAAGTGAGTCTGCGAAGCACGAAATAATATAAATCAAGCACCAATCGAGGATTACACGAATTATTAAAACCTATTGGAGTACTTTCATTATTAAGTAATTTGACATTGAGCGTTAGGATCCTTAGCCATAAACTGTTCTGAGTAATTCTAAACTAATATCTATATCACAAAGGTATAGTAGTTATCAAGTGAGTAATATGCTACACATTTGAATATAAATGTTATCTATCAATTTTATCATAATTCTTTTGATATTGCTTATTCCGGAATTCCACACAGACTAATAGCACCATTTCTCTTGAGTAATTTTCCGGTTTGAGGAATTTAATATTCATTAATCTCTGAGATCATTATCCTATTGATAAGCACCTGATGTACGCAAGAGGACTTCCTTAATCAGCACCTGATGCCAAGGCATTATGTATTGTAGGTTTTATAAATGAGTTTGTCAATAATCGAGAATTCATCGTGAGATTCCCTCCTATTATGTAAATTCTGAGCGTTCTAATCGATTTATTAGGATCTTTATATCAAAATAATTCCTTATTCAATTCAATTAATTATAGAAAACAACTAGTATAGGCTTTAATTACATATTTATAATACATTATTCAATATTATTGAGTAAATAAATACATCATAATCGAGGAGAAAAATCAAAAAATGGGTAATAGAAGATTCAAGAGACCTGTTAACGAAATCAAACATACTAGAGTATTATCTGAGATGAGGAGACTCGCGGTACTTCGATATTGGCGTAATAACCACACCAAGCCGAAAAGAGGGTTTCATATTTTTTTTTTCCGTTTTTTCGTAACGTTCATCTTCTAGATATCTATGAGGTGGTTGATATCTTACCCAGAATTTCCCAATGAGTTTACTTATTTCGTTATCACCACGATTAATATTTATATACTACCAATATAAATCCGTTTTAACTACGTTATTTTTATAGGCTTCTTTTATGTGTTAATTGTATCTACCTATCCGACGAATGATTACTAACACTATCTGAGTTCTCGAGAGAGGCGTTCCCTTAAGAGTTTTACACTATACACAATAAGTACTAATCCGATTTGTTTGCGAAAGGAACTATATCTTCGTGAGAGTCCAGGTCTGGATTGCAGATGATATATAGTAACCCTACATCAGAACCTAGCACCCGACGTTCCTCTCATGTCAAAACATATTCCTATTGTTTAGGAGGAATTCGTCCTTACTTTGCCTTCTTGTAGTTAGCAGTTAGCCAAATCGGGGTCTGTAGCTAGTGCAATTTTCTTACTATCCTCCAACCGTGTTGCAGGGACTTATGCTTAATGCTTCAGAGAGCGAGTACAGGACTCGAGTTGACCCTTTGGATTTGAGTCTGTTTGCCAGAGTACGAATCAGCCTTCATCGAAGATTCGGCTCGCTCGCAGGACGAGATAGTTGGCTTGCCGTTTTGTTTTTTCATCTGTTCTTGACATTTGACTCCGATGGCACGATATCTTTGCGCCCTTGTGAGATACTCTACTCCGCGCTCGGCTGTAAATAGAACCGGCTGTGTCTGATAGGAGACTTCTCGACTACATAGCAGTTAAGGTGGCATAGTAACAACATTCCCATTCTATGCTCCTGCTTACCCTCCTGGAGCTGGAGCATCGCTTCCTCTCTTGCGCGTAACGTTGTTTATTTCCCTACCCGCTTCTGGGACTCTAAATCCAAGCCGTTATATGGTCAGTTCATTACTAGTTACACATCTCTGCCGCCAGCTCCAATATTCCTCCGCCGTCACTACGGGAGCAACACTCCGTTCTTTCCGAGTGTACTTCGAGTCTAGAGTACTCGTGCTCACATCACCTCAGTCCTGAGACTCGCGATCATTCCCCAGCTCTTGAGGCCGCAGGGTTTACTAGTGTTGTACTCACACTACGTTCTAGTTACAGCCTCATGCACACTGACTGGGCCAGTCATGAGTTGAATCATTAATGTCCAATCTCTTTCCAAGAATACTTTAACACAGAGTAATCTGGGTACTGGTTGCACTTATGATATTACAGGAAATTATATTTAGATATATCGTACCAGCATTATTGGTAAGACCATTCACCTTGATACATAGGCGGATGAGTGTAAGAACCACGAGTAACTCTCTTATTGCTACAATAGTGTTACATTGGAATATATATGAGACTAGGAAGAAATACAGCAGCATAGGTAGAATTAGGGCTCTAGTGATATTTCTTCTTCACACTCTTACATGTAACTCCAGAAAGAGAAATTGAGTAGTTCTCGAGTATGAACCACCTGAATAGATGCGACTATGCTAGTCGATGAAAGCTCGAATAACTCCTCCATATCCAGAAAATCTGGTATCTAATTTGCGCAGATTGCTGTACCTTGCGACATAGAGATGCACCTGAAGCCAGGTTAGAAGATATAGTGCATTTTTATATCTGCCTTTCATTCCTTTTCGGATATTCTTCTATCTACACTATAGTCTAATACATATGTTTCGAGTCTCTTGTTCTGACGATGATACCCGTCTTGTGACCTATTCTCAGCTATCGAGAATGGATAAATATGGCTTGGTTTTCACGCTTGTTAACGATGAGAGTGCCTTTGTTACCATATGTATGTTACATGTACGCGTGAATTCATGTTCTATGCATGGAGACCGAAGTGCGCATACGTTAACGATTCCATGATTTATAAAATCTAGTAAAATAAGATTTGAGTACTAGAAACCATAATATTGATGAGCTAATAATACCTCACTACTCTCACACCTACTTTCGATAGCGTAGGAGTTATACTTTTACTTATTATATACTGTATTATTTTATGTAAATAAATAATAGTATGGAAGCGAGTTGCAGTTCTATTAGTTACCTCTATATACGTGAACCCGATTTTTTTTGAGATGCTAATCGCCAGTACGTGAGAAGCAGAGGACGAATCTCATTAGAGTAATTGATGGGACATGAGAATAAATTTTAGTTAGATCAAGTATATTAACTTTGTATAGACAATGACAAAACAAAGTCTCAATTATTCTTGGAGAGCAGCTATGAGACCGAAAGTGGAAAGGTAATTATTCCTACTATCCACCAGTTATGAGTGCGTTGACCAATGAATATTTGATGAGTACTTCATTTACTTGATTCTGTCTTTTGCATGATCGACTTTATAGGCTTACTTGGGTATTTGATATGCACATTTTTACCTGTAAGAACTCCAATTTCTTCCATGGATGATTGTAACTCTGGAAAAAAAAAATAACAGTCAATTTTATTAATTTACATAAAATCATTCATATATGTGTAGATTCATATATGTTGTTAATATGAATAATATGATAGATTTAATAATATATAGATTTTATAACATCTAAACATATAGATTCAGATTCTTTATATGGAATATGCTTTATATGGAATATGGATCCATTTGGTTCGTTTGATTATTGCTCGAGCCGGATGATGAAAAATTATCATGTCCGGTTCCTTCGGAGGATGAATCTAAAGATTCACAGCTATCGCCGAATAACAAAAAAGAACCTGACTTGAATGATGCCTGTATTAAAGAGTCTAAATGGCTAAAGGAATGGGTCATAATTATTACGGAGAACTCCGCATGGCCCAATGTTGTTATATGTATTTTTCACCAGATAGTAATGTCTGAGTTATCTATTGGGTCGTGTAATGTAGGATTAGCAGTTCTAGAGACCATCATTGATTGAGTGAAGCCACGCGGGACTCCGTTTATTGCACTCCTTATGGAAATATTGCCCGAATGGTGATTTTCTTTCCGTATTTCAAATACTTCTAAGCAGTACCAATTCATAAGCTATTAGGTGTTCTTTTAATGGTTTTTTCAGTACCCTGAGGGATATAATAGTACCTTTTGGAGAATGTTACACTCTAAATTCCAACATCCATTTCTGTCGTCAGTGCCGACAACTGTCCATTTTTGGTTTGTACTAGATAAGTGGGCCCCTTTGGTTTAGGTATTGAGCAACATTACCTATTGATAAATCCTTAACTTTTAGGTCTTTTTCAAAATTGATTCAATTGTAAAATATTACGACGGTGTTATCCTAGGGGAATTCATGTAAACTAAAATATTACGATGGTGTATCTAGGAAATAGTCACTTCAAAGTGCATTTTTCCCCTTAGATAACATCTAATTTAATTTCATTTTTTGACTATTTTCGGAATATATGGATTGTGCCTAAGAAATTCAAAAGCTAAAAAGCTAAAAATTCATTATTTATTTGTCATCTTCTTTACTTTGGAAAACAAAAGAATGAAAAAAATGAATACTGAATATAAAGTCCGAAGTGGTCTTTAAAATTTATTCTTTGTATAACCAATTGCGAAATGCTTCTGTTTCTAGCACTATGCCTAATAGATTTTTGACATCTTCTATACGAAAATGTTTTAATATTTTCATAAGGTCGGTCTTGACTGGTTTATTTCAGCAGGTCTGCATGTATGTATATTGGACTTTTGAGCAATTATACGATCTTAGGATCAATCTGGATTGGTCATTAAAAATACATTTCAAAGCTCATTTTCTTTTTGGATTTTCTCTATAGTTTAGCACCAATCTAATCATGATAAAGTAAAAAGAGGTAAAGTAATCTGTGTTGATTTTTGTTCTAAATGTAAAATATTTCCTCTTCTGCATGTAAAAGGAATGATAAATCCATCAAATTTTCGGGAGGCTTCGTGAAGTGCTTTCTTTAGGAGTTAAAACTTCCATTTGTCCATATTCAAGACAAGTAATTCTTTTTTATCATTCCCATTTCCCATAAGAATGAACACTATGATTTCGCATTCGGACAGGCATGAATACATTGCATCTATAGGGTAGTCTCCGTCTTGAAAGTTTTTGTGGCGGTTTATATATGATAGCCCCGGTTCCTCTCGATTTGTTAATCTAATAGACAAATCCATTGGTTCCGTTAGTTACGCTATATGCTCGTGTATTATCAATAATTTCTCACGGAAGGCGGTAAAGATGTATCTTTGAGCAATTAATATCCAGGGCCTTGACACAAATAGGACGCGTCATGAATTCCATACAAATTGCTTCTTAATACAATTTCTTTTAAATTCATTAAAATTTCATGTATGGATTCTTGAATACCTGTTAGAGTCGAAAATTCGTGTGTGATTTTCTCAGATTTTGCACG
>JADCRA010000751.1:5464-16416 GCA_021464305.1 Kandelia obovata
TATCTCAATCTTTGTTTTGGGCTTATCCCATCTAATTTCACTAAACCCAAATCCCCATTTGGCTTATGGATCTAATTGAATTTGATAGGCTCTTTATCCTTTATAATTGCTTTAAAATTATCCTGACAGAAAGCAAAAATTCTAAAGAAGTAGAAAACAACCCATCTTATTGAAAGAAAGAATAAAGTATGCTTCTCTTAGGTCTAAGTAGTAGATTGAGAGCTTAAAATGACTTGACAAAAAAGAGTCAGAAGAAGGAAGAGAGCTTAAAAAGGTATAGAAAGAGAAACAAAAGTTATCAATGGAGGATGAAGAGGTGTTATTGTCAAAGATGAAATTGTCCGTGCAAATGATGACATTGTCAAACTTGAGGGAGAAGAGAAAATTGGTTAGGCATAACTTAGCAATGGCCAAGAACCTTAATATTGCTAATTTTGGTGAAGATAAGAAGAAGAAGGGAGTTGGAGTGATGGTTGAAGTGGTTGAATAGGATTAATAAACAATTTGGACATAGATCTAGCTATAAGTATATATTAGCTATTAGATCTAATTGTATCGAGTTCATCCTATTTCTTCTTGTTCCATACACATTCACAATACAAATGCATAGTAAGGAAAGATCTAGGTGATGAGATTAAATAAATTTGATCAATAGAGAAGAAGTGTCATGTTTAATTACTTATGATTGTATTCAATGTTGGATTAGGTTGATTTTTGCAGTGTGAGAGAAATTGAAAGTCGAGAAAAAGGGGAGGAGAGAGAAACAAAGAGAGAATTTCAAATTTTTATTTTTTTATTGAATTATTTTATTTTTTATTTTTTAATTAAATTACATGTAAATGTCGTGTCTTTAATTATAGTACATGATAATGGGTTTTACACATAAGAATGTCACATCATATAGTTTGATAATTTTTGTTTAGATTATTTAATGGTAGTATAGATTTTTTTTAAAAAAAAATTAAAGATTACCAATTAAAAATCTTTTTATCATCTCATAATGAACCAGTTTCCTGTTTCTCCTTATTTGTAGTCAATCTAAATACATGTGGTCTAATTAACCTTAATCACCAAATAACCAAAAGATAAGTACTAAAGGTTTAATCTCGTGACAACCTTAAAAATTAGAAAGATCAATAAAGTTAAAAAATATAAGGACGCACAATTATATCTGTCTCTTATACACATCTAGATGTGTATAAGAGACAGATACATAGTCCTTCCCAAGACCTAATAATCTTTGATGCAACAAATCACCAAGTTTCATTACTTTACAAATTAGAGGGATCAAACAATTATAGATTTGATGTCTAACCTAACAGTAAATTGTAATGATTAATCGACTAGTAGGTCTCCTAATAATCAATGCAAGATAATCATAATAATATATGCACAAAAAAATTCAATACTTAAAGTATAAATCAAATAATAAACACAAGTTATATCTCACAATTATTCATTCCTAAACTTATATTTCCTTCAACCATGTAGAGCCATGGATGTTAACATGAAAGGGAAAGAATGAGGCAGAAGAAGGAGAGATAATTGGTGTGTGTTGTGTTTTGTGGTATCGTGTGTTCTTCCCCTTTACCCGCCAACCTCCTCCTCTTATAATTTAATGGCCCTTCTAAAAACCTTAAAAAGGCTTCCTAAATTAGAAAATTCAAGTCTATCTAACTAAGTGAAAATATTAAAAATAAAACCTAATACAACTAAAAAAAAGTGTCTTTTTTTGGAATTTCACCCATCAAAATTTTCAAAATAAGAGTCTTCAAATCCACACATTAAAATTGCAAGTTAAGAAACGTTTTATAATCATGGTAGTACAAATATATCAAATTTAAGCCTAAATTTGGTCTTGATATAGCCCATATCTTTCAAAATCCAAAACACAAAAGTTATAGAGCCCTCTGTGGACTTTTCATAGCATCTTAAATCATCTCAATTTGATCTCAACCAAGAGAGTTGTGTTCAAATTATGAAGTAGTGTCAAAATTGTCCAAAATCACCCCCATTAACTTTGTTTTGCACTTAATACCTTTAATTGAATGTTAAATCAAAATATAAGAATAATGAGTGCAATTAAATTCAAATAAGTATAAAAAACTTAATATTAAAGGAGAAGAAATTTAACATTTTACATTCTCATCAATTACACATTTTTTCCTCTACTAATATGAATAAGAAATTCATGCAGCAAACAATACACATATAAATTCAAGAATGAATAATGAATCTTTTGACAATTTTTGCACAAAAAAAAATCTCATGTTGACATCTTCCTATAATTGAGGACAAGAAAACCCTTCCACTAAATTTGACTAATCCACTAATAAAATTCACAACAAAAATTCAAGTATATTTCTAAGCAAGTTTTCATTAAATGCTCATTTGACCACAGTATGGCTTCTTCTTCTTAAAGGTAGATTGTCAATGGTGAGCACGACCTTGCCAAGTTCACCATTCTTGAAATTGATACAAAATATATAGGTCTTCTTTGTTGCAGCAACCTTTATAACCTTTCGTATTATCATTGTGTAATTTTTTCATCACTAGGAACAAATTCTACACCCAAGACTTCCCATGTCAATAGGCATGTCTACACATGAATTAGGCACAATGGCAAACCATTAGGTTTACAATAATCGAGACAAAGCAACCCAAAAATGAAAAAACAAAATGGTTCCATACTAGTTGAATTGATCAAAAAGATTTTCTCTTGGATTATTCTAATGTCAAAAGGATTGCTACTATATATAAGTAAAAGTTAAAAAGTAAACCAACCTCAGTAATTGGGAATTCCATTGTATGGTTTGCAGCTAGTTTCACAATGATCTCATTAACAACATCGATTATTTCAAATTAGCCATTTTTGCGGAATTTTGACATACTTGATTGGTTTTTGGTTAGCATCTATGTACCTAGATAGTGGAAAAAACCAAATTTGGCCCATTAACTACAAAGTGATGCAATAACATGTGATAAGGAACATAATGCATAAAATTTTTCATACAATTTAACCTTAATCAAGTCTTAGCAAATATGGAAGAACCAACAAAGACAAAAATGTGTTATGAAACTAAAGATTTCTAATATGTAACATAAAATAAAAAATAGCATGACCATTCACCTACCCAAATATGATAACTCAAAGTGTTAAGCCTATTTTGGATAACTAATATTAAATTTGTTGTCAACAATATCTCACACTGTTATATGTGTTGATTTGAGGTTATGAATGTCATTGAGATGCAGAAAGGTCATTGGAAAAAATCAATGATTATAAGTCAAACCTGATGTTGAGGAGTCAATGTTGAGCGTAACCCTAAATTTTAGAGGTCAAGATTGACTATTGACCGTTGACCGTTGACTCTAAATTTTAGAACTCAAATCTGACCATTGATTGTAGGGTAATTTTTGAGAATTAACGATGACCGTTGATAATCGTGTATCCCTAATCTCAAGGTTCTATAAATGATCTATGTATCTTGCAAGAAAAAAGTGAGTTGTGGAAAATTAAGTAAACGGCAAAGGCAAGGTAGCACGTCCCTGCACATTTAGGAGGGTATACCAACAGTAGTAGACATTCCTATAGGTCCAGGAAGGTATACCAGTATCAGTAGAACATCCAGGAGGTTTCCTTGTACTAGTAGCATGTTTAGGATGATGTACCTGCATTAGCAAACACAACTAAGGAAGTAGCACATGACATTAGCAGTGCACACAGACAATAGCAACAGTGTATGCAGACAACATTAACAGTGCACGCGGATAGCAACAGCAACGCGTACAGATAGTATTAGCATAATGTCCAAGTAACACCGACAATGGGTGAAATAACATTGGCAACAAAAGAAGGAGAAGATCTATATTTTGCTCTAGTAGTCTGTACACATTGAGTGATTGTTCTCTATAAAAGGTTTTATCATAAACTCTTGATAAATTTATTGAAAAACAAAGTGAGATACCCTTAAAGTGATAAGGAAATCAACTCTTTGATCGAGAGATTATTGTAACTGATTAAGGAGTAGTTCTTCTACATGTGGTTAAGAAGTGATTTTTCCATAACCAGACTGTATCTCTTGATAATAAGAGTGAATTGTGTGATTTAAGAATTATCATATCATACCATGAACGTAACTCAAACATTATACGTGAACTACGTAAACATTATTGTGTGTTTTTCAGTATTTGCATATGATTAATATTCGTACGATCACTCTCACATAAAAAAGAGATAAAAAAAATTAGATTATCAGTTTTAACAAGTTATAGAGGTTAAATCTAAATTAATTTGTAAAAAGAACATATTTCATGATGGTCCTCATCACCAAATACATTATCAGTGAACTTGTTGATTTACCATCATTTGAAAGATATCAATACCAAAAACAATAGAGCAGGGGAAAACCACAAACATTTTTACAAGAACACCTATAGTTTTAGGGTTAGTCATCATATGCTAGTGTTAGAATTATTTCGGGCAAGAATTAGAGAAATTTTTTACCATCAACTGAAAGTTTGGTTGAACATTAGGTATGCTTGGAATAGCGATACAAATCAAAATCATGAAAAGAATGCAATAGAAATGAAGATTAGAATTCTCGTACTTGCATCATAAAGGTGGGCAATTTAACAGATAGATTTTTGTAATCCTAACTTCTTCACCAAAGGCTTCCAAGCAGCAGCAATCGAAGCATAAATGAAATTTCTACACCAAATAATATTGTACAATGATTTTAGAAGTTTTACAATTAAAACCCTACATTTAGGTTGCATATAGCTTCTTATTCCTCATTTTTCTATAGTACAAATAACTTCATTACATATTATGACGACTTAACAGGCTCTTGGTATACAAAAGTCATGCTATTGTTCAATTCGGGATGTTTCATGAGGGGGGAAGAGTGGTTATTAGGTGATACTTTTAATCAGGTTTTAAGAATTTGAGAAATAAAGCAACTTTGCAATATGCATTTTTAAAGTTATTCTCAATAGGTTGAAATGAAGGCAAATTTTTTAAATTTTGCAAAGAACAAGAGAAGGGAAAACACATAAGAAATCACAAATATTAAAGATCAACAGTACTCAGGGAAAGAATTCCATAGATAATGGGTAAAAAGAAATCAGTTTATGAACTTGCCAAAACCCATAATAAAAAAATGTGTAACCTTTCCAACAAATAGCAATTAGAAAATTTTTTTGACAAAAAAGAAGAAAAGAATGTAAGAACTTCAATTAAAAGTTAGTGACCACTTACCTAAAAAATACCACCAACATCCCTAGTAAGACTCTTTGTGCAATAAATTTATGCTCACACAATAAATTACTATCTTATAATAAGAATCACACTTTGGCTGTGACTTTCACAAAGTTTTAGGACTACCTATTATGTTGCTCTTTACGCTAAAGTCTCCATCAAGTTATAAAAAGTATGCCTTCATAATTCTATTTATGCTTATCAAACACTTAAACTCTCTTCGTACAATTTCTTTGATGGTTGAGATTTAATGTTTTAGCATACTTAATACTAATTTTGGGTAGCTGAGATTTTCACTTGCAATTGTTATACTCAGAAACGTGTTCACACAAGATTATTTCTTCGCTCTTTCTACCAATTGAATGACCTTTTTTGCTGTTTGGTTTTTGGTTTTCGAAAGCACAATATAACTACATATTCATGCCCTATAGATATATGCAATAAATATCCATAAAGTCATCATGACAATTGATTAAACCATATATTCTAGCAAGCAGCTGCCTTATTGTTAAGGTTATGCTTCTAAGGTTAAAGTCTATAATCTAAAATTCGTATGGTACATTACTTGTACATTTGAAGCACTATTTTTACACAAAAATATCTAAACGGTAACCACAAAAAATCTTACAATCTATTAACTATTCAGTGCATAAACAATAAGGAGAGGGCATTGAATTAGCACACCACCTCTGCTTCTCGCGTATTGCACACATGGTCAATCCTACAGGCATCCTTTTGAACCAAAGCATGCCTCTGTTGGCATAGCTATTGCCTTATTTGAATGATTAGTCAATATTTTTTCTATAATCTTTTGTCATCATTACTTGTACCTATAACTTTTTAAAATGCATGTAAAAATGTCAATGATAAAGAGGAAAAGACTCATTATATAATTATAAAATGCATTTTTCTTTCATTTTGCTTCTGTTTTTTTTTTCTGTTGCATTCCTATCTGATTTTCTACTACTTGAGATATAATTATAAATTACTTAAATGGATATTCAATGAAAAATGAAGTTGTTTTTAGACTTTTTGCTCTTGTCTTGTCACAATTGTCTCTAACTAAGCTGATGTAGAACAGAAATGAACCAAATGATATAATAAAAGAGCAGGACAAGAATCTATCAGAAAACTCAAATTAAACTAAGGGATTTATCTTAAAATTAAACTCAATAATTAATGAATAATCTGATTGACAAAGTTAATGTTAAATTTTATTTATAAAATGAGTTGTAGGAAAAAAAATGAAAATAACAAAAAAAAGAAAATTTATACTAAAAATGAGGAAATTTTACATATAATTTGAATAAGAATTAAAAATATCTTAAATAAGAAAATTCTATTAAATATATAAATAAAAGTTTTTTGAATAAGAAAATTATAATAAGTGTGTAAATAAAAATACTCTAAAAAAAAGTATCCTAATTAGGCACAAAATAAGATCCTATAGAATAGGAAATATCTTCCTTCATCAGTTACTGCATCATTCACCTTTAATTGAAGAGAACTCAATTCCGTTAAGGTAGATGCGACCTAAGCATCTAGCAAAGTAGAAGTCAATAAACGAAAGGTATCTTAAGGAAGCCAAGTAGCATCAGAAGCTAGAGGTGCTTTTTATTGGACAAAATAGTGTTAAAATATGCTTTGAGAAGAAGCAATGTGTTCATCATTCAAGATATTCTTAATATCATATTGGGCATAATAGTTTATGTAACAAGACTAAAAGGCCAAAAAGAAAGCTCAAAAGTATATCATTGAGGCAATATATTCTCCACATTGAAGATAGAATTAATATTAAAGTCATTAGGCAAATTAAGTAAATATGTACTAGGTCTAAGTTTTTCAATGATGGAGTAGAAACCTATAATTCCAGCATGCAATTTGCAAACATTCAAAATGAATTCAAACCATGAAAAAATCAAAATGTTTTTCCTAAAAATTGTACTGTAGCAAGTTTATAATCAATACTACTTAAAGTAATTTTATGTTTGATATTAACATGCAAATTATGAATATACTTGAAAAAGTTTTTACTAGATTAAAAAGAAAAAATGTCTGAGAAAAAAGAATAAGATTAATAGGTGTGCATGGACTGTAATCATAGATAATCTCAAGAGGACCTTTAGTAGTGGACCTATTAATAGAATTATTATGTTCAAATTCAATAGTTGATAAAATTAAATCACCAAATTTTTAATTTACCTTAGTTTGACTATCTATTTAAAGGTATAATGCAAATAAAAATTTCAAACTAATTGATCAATTTAACTACTTTAGTTGCAAATGATAACTTGTCTAAAAATTAGCTTGGCAACATATGATACATTAGTAGACTTATTGTAGAGAATGAAATAATCTATTTTAATTTGTCAACAGCAAGAAGAATAGAATTATGACCATAAGTTATTCTAAACAAACCAAGGATAAATTCATGCTTACATCACACTAATATGGATATGGAATAAGAAGTTGAGTATACAAACTAGTGTTATGCTTTTTAACTTTAGCAACTTGACTAATGTGGCACTATGACACACTTTAGACACATTCTTTTGAAAGTATGCATTTAAATGATTAGCTAATCCACTAATATGCATTTCTCATAAAAAAACAAGCTTAACAATAACACTCATAGTAGTCCTTCAGCTAAAAACCAAAATTTGCTCAAAACCTGTGACAACTTCTGCAGCAGCCCGCCGGAGAGGTCACCCCAGCGCAGCCTGGGGGAACTTCTGCACCAGCCCGCAGCGCTGCCTGCTGGTACCACTGCAGCAGACCAACGGTGCACCTCCACAGCTGCAGCAGCCCACAGAGCTGCCTGGGGGAAATGCTGCGGCGCAGCGCTGCCCGCTGGTACCTCTGCTGTAGCCCTACTGTGCAGCCCGGGGGAACTTCTGCAGCAGCCTACAGCACTGCCCGCTGGTACCTCCAGGGCAGCCCGACAGTGCGCCTCCACGGCTGCGGCAGCGTGCAGAAGTGGACGGGAACAGCTGCAGCAGCGCACAGAGCAGCCTGGGTGGCCTCATGTGGCAGCCCGACGGATTGCCTCATCGGCTATGGCAGCAGGCGGCACTGAGTGCACTCCCGTGGCAGCCCAACAGCGCAGTGTGTTGTCACTTCTGCAGCAGCACGCAGCAGCCTGACGGCACAACGTGGGGTCACTTATGCGACAGCACACAGCGCAGCCTGGGGTGACTTCTGCGGCAGCCCATGGGGTAGGTCACCCCAAAGCAGCTTGGGGGAACTTCTTTGACAGCCCGCAGTGCTGCCCGCTGGTACCTCTGCGGCAGCCCGACGGCGCAGCCGGGGTTCACTTCTGCGGCAGCGCGCGGCACAGCCTGGGGTGACTTTTGCAGCAGCCCGTGTGGGAGGACACCCCAGCGCAGGCTGGGGGAACTTCTGCGGCAGCCCACAGCGCTACCCGCAGGTACCTCTACGGCGCACCTCCACGGCTGCAGCAGCGCACAGAGCAGCCTGGGCGGCCTCATGCTGCAGCCCGACAGATTGCCTCAACAGCTGTGGCAGCACGCGGCACTGCTTGGGGCACTCCCGCGGCATCCCGACGGAGCAGCGTGGGTTCACTTCTGCGGCAGCATGGCTTATTCTTGTACCTTGTTGACCTACATATAAAGACATCCAAATTAATTTGTACAAAGACTGCTTACAAACACCATCAACTCAACTTAGCATCAGTATAAATCTCGCTGAATCGAACATAAAATTTCCAACCCAGTCAAAAATCTTAAAATTCAACAAACTACAGTTTTCTCTATCCCTCAAGAAGAAGGGTGGGAAAGGAGCACATAAGCTCATTTTTCAGCCGCAAATAACATGCTTCAAGTAATTTACGTTATCAAAATTTTTCCTGCCTAACTAGCAAGACTGCCAAACAATGTACTTTTAATTAGTTCATTAAATGCACTTCAATAAAATCATAATCACTACAGTTCAGCTGCATGGACTGTGTCAAATTTGAAATAAATATACGTACATCTCCTCAGTTCCGAAGAGTTCAACAAAATATTTCTTGGGGTCAGGAGCTCTTCAGGCTGGCTGATCGGAAAATTTCAAATCCACAAATCTAGCTAAGTAAAGTACAAATTGGCATAAACCAGAGAAGATTCAACAAAGTAACATTAGTCTCCAAGGGAAGAAAAAAAAAAAAAGGTTTGATAAAGTAAAATCACAGTTATCCAAAACAGAAGTACCATTCTAAGTAAATACCAATACCATCATGTTACACCAAAGCCTGCAAAATATAGTTCACTCTAAAACCAATGCATAACAAAAGAATGACTTCAGTGTATCAGAATTATGTAAACACTGAAAAGAAGAATACATGAAAGAACATCTCAGAAAGAAGGAGAGAGGACTTATAGAAAAAAAATTCCAAGATGCTCAAAGAAACCCCTGTTATCCAGTTAAGAAAGATAGCCAAAGCCAACTGATCTTCTGAACATAAAATTTGACTGCAAGATGAAGCCCACAAAATTAAGCATCACCTTGCAAAGACCTCAATTATGGAAGCAGAACAAGAAAGGAAAAAAAGTCCATGCCAACAATAAAAAATAACTAAAACTTACACAAACTGAAAATATATATATATATATATACACATATCTAATCAGGAGTGCACAGGTGTATATAATAATACCCTTCTTTAATCAATCAAAGATCATTCATGAAATCCAAAACTCTGAACAAATATACACATGTTTCACAGTTAAGCGGCACAACTTAGTACATCAGAATGCACAACAGAGAGCAACAATAAAATTTATGGAATTACACAATAAACAAAACAACCCAACGTACATCAAAAGAAGCTATGGACTTAAATAATCCATATCTACTAGCTGCAATTCGCATTTTAAAACCAAGTATGTATAACACGATTAATCCTAAAAAACAAAAGCCACAAAGTGAAACATGGCAATGCAAATCCAAACAGCACCGCAGAAACTGAACACAAACTAACTAGAAATCCCAAACAGTGCAATTAAACTGCCAAACATCAATCTTGGAACCCATTTCAGATTATCGAGGAACGAAGAAAGAAGAGATCAAAACAAATATGTTAGAAATTGAATCTTGGAAAATATTTAAAGAAAAAGCAGAGACCTTGGCAGGCCAAAAAGGGTGACCTTTGACTTTAGCAAGAACAAGATCGCCCAAACTCAACTGCTTCTTGCCCTTCGCCTTGCTTGCTCCTTTTTTACGCCCCGGAGCCATAGGCGTTCTTCTCGTTTCGTTGATCAAGAACGCAGACACTAACAAGACTCAGATAAATAGGAGAATGGAAACCCTAAGATTCCGAAATCAAAATCGGAAATGACAAAATTAGGCAACAGGACTTGTAATCCGGCTAAAGAAAATTAAGGGGAAAAAAACTCGAACAGTCCCGGCCGGATATCTAGCCGGCCGATAAGAGACGGTTAGGGTTCCGGCGTGGGGAGCATCAGAGCATCGGAGGAGGAAAGGAAGAGAGAGACCGACGCTTCTTCACTAAAATTGTAAGACGGAGAGCGAAAGCAAGAGAGATGGATGGTTTTAGAGAGAGACAGGATGAGAGACATAGGGAGAGATAGAGAGAGAGAGAGAGAGGATGAGAGATATAGGGAGAGACAGAGAGAGATTGAGGCGGTCGAGACAGAACGAGAGACAGAGAGATACGCGGTTTTATTCGGCCTTA
>JADCRA010000751.1:52270-72342 GCA_021464305.1 Kandelia obovata
TGTTTAAATTTTTATTTATAAACTTTAATCATTCAAATCTTTTCAAAATGTAAACTACCTCTCTTTGTCTTTTATGGAGAATATTCTTGGACTACCAAATATTAATGGAATTAAATAATAGTATATACTTTTCTATTAGTAATATATCATCCATATAAAGCATTAGAAAAGTATTGGGCTTCCGTTAACCTTCTTCTAAACACAATATTCATCTATTCTTTTGCTAAAATCAAACCTTTTGATCATTTTATTAAAATAGATGTTTAAATTCTATAAAACACACATATTTATAATATGTAGCAATAGTAAGCAAAACCTTTATAGACTTAAGCATGACTATAAGGGACAAGGCTATAATTAAAGCCAAGTTTGTGGCTTTATTTGTAGCCTTTGATCTCTAGTCTAGTCTTATGTGACTATGCATAACATTTATGTTTGCTTTCTTTTTTTTTTTAATTAAAAAAATACGCATACTCAATAGGTTTCCTTTAGGTGTATTAATTGAAATCTTTACTTAATTAATGTACATAAAATCCACTATAGATTCATAGCTTTGAATCATTTATTAAAATTAATGTCACACATTGTTTTATTATAAATAATGGATTCATCTTAAATGATTAATACATCATTTCATATTTCAAGGGAAACTTATTTCTCTATATAGTATGATATATCCTATTACATACAAAGTTTCATGTCCCACATTAATTGTGGGTGTTGAACCTTTTTAGGTTCTATCTTCTGGGTATTTCTCTATATAGTATGGATCTAATTGAATTTGATAGGCTCTTTATCCTTTATAATTGCTTTAAAATTATCCTGACAGAAAGCAAAGATTCCAAAGAAGTAGAAAATAACCCATCTTATTGAAAGAAAGAATCAAGTATGCTTCTCTTAGGTCTAAGTAGTAGACTGAGAGCTTAAAATGACTTAACAAAAAAGAGTCAGAAGAAGGAAGAGAGCTTAAAAAGGTATAGAAAGAGAAACAAAAGTTATCAATAGAGGACGAAGAGGTGTTATTGTCAAAGATGAAATTGTCCATGCGAATGATGACATTGTCAAACTTGAGGGAGAAGAGAAAATTGGTT
The DNA here is from genome assembly GCA_021464305.1 of Kandelia obovata. NCBI lineage: Eukaryota > Viridiplantae > Streptophyta > Magnoliopsida > Malpighiales > Rhizophoraceae > Kandelia > Kandelia obovata. Next base: position 53,362 of record JADCRA010000751.1, read on the forward strand.
AGACACAACTTAGCAATGGCCAAGAACCTTAATATTGCCAATTTTGGTGAAGATAAGAAGAAGAAGGGAGTTGGAGTGATGGTTGAAGTGGTTGAATAAGATTAATAAACAATTTAGACATGGATCTAGCTACAAGTATATATTAGCTATTGGATTTAATTGTATAGAGTTCATCCTATTTCTTCTTGTTCCATACACATTCACAATACAAATGCATAGTAAGGGAAGATCTAGGTGATGAGATTCAATAAATTTGATCAATAGAGAAGAAGTGTCATGTTCAATTACTTATGATATTATTCAATTTTGGATTAGGTTGATTTTTGTAGGGTGAGAGAAAATGAAAGGTGAGAAAAAGGGGAGGAGAGAGAAACAAAGAGAGAATTTTGAATTTTGAATTTTGAATTTTTTTATTTTTTAATTAAATTGCATGTAAATGACATGTCTTTAATTATACTATATGATAGTGGGTTTTACACATAAGAATGTCACATCATATAGTTTGGTAGTTTTTATTTAGATTATTTAATGGTAGGATAGATTTTTTTTTAAAAAAAATTAAAGATTACTAATTAAAGATCTTTTTATCATCTCATAATGAACTAATTTATCTTTTCTCCTTATTTGTAGTCAATCAAAATACATGTGGTCTAATTAATCTTAACCACCAAACAATCAAAAGATAAGTACTAAAGGTTTAATCCCGTGACAACCTTAAAAATTAGAAAGATCGATAAAGTTAAAAAATATAAGGACGCACAGTTATATTTAATCTATACATAGTTCTTCCCAAGACCTAATAGTCTTTGATGCAACAAATCGCCAAGTTTCATTGCTTTACAATTAAAGGGATCAAACAATTGTAGATTTGATGTCTAACCTAACAGTAAATTGTAATGATTAATTGACTAGTAGGTCTCCCAATAATCAATGTAAGACAATCATAATAATATATGCATAAAAAAACATTCAATACTTAAAGTATAAATCAAATAATAAACACAAGTTATATCTCACAATTATTCATTCCTAAACTCATATTTCCTTCAATTATGTAGAGCCATGGATGTTAACATGAAAGGGAAAGAATGAGGAAGAAGAAGGAGAGATAATTAGTGTGTGTTATGTTTTGTGGTATCGTGTGTTCTTCTCCTTTACCCGCCAACCTCCTCCTCATATAATTTAATGGCCCTTTTAAAAACCTTGAAAAGGCTTCCTAAATTAGAAAATTCAAGCTTGTCTAACTAAGTGAAAATATTAAAAACAAAACCTAATACAACTAAAAAAAAAGTGTCTTTTTTTGGAATTTCACTTATCAAAATTTTCAAAATAAGAGTCTTCAAATCCACACATTAAAATTGCAAGTTAAGAAACGTTTTATAATCATGGTAGTACAAATATATCAAATTTAAGCCTAAATTTGGTCTTGATATAGCCCATATCTTTCAAAATCCAAAACACAAAAGTTATAAAGCCCTCTATGGACTTTTCATAGCATCTTAAATCATCTCAATTTGATCTCAACCAAGAGAGTTGTGTTCAAATTATGAAGTAGTGTCAAAATTGTCCAAAATCACCCCCATTAACTTTGTTTTGCACTTAATACCTTTAATTGAATGTTAAATCAAGATATAAGAATAATGAGTGCAATTAAATTCAAATAAGCATAAAAAACTTAATATTAGAGGAGAAGAAATTTAACATTTTACACACTCTCATCAATTAACATATTTTTTCCTCTACTAATGATGAATAAGAAATATTGCAGCAACAATATACACGTCATAAATTCAAGAATGAATTAATGGAATCTTTTGACAATTATCTATCCGCAACAATCCATTTGACTCATTTCCTATAATTGAGGACAAGAAAACCCTTCCTAAATTTGCTAATCCTTCTAAATAAAAATTCACAAACAAAAAATTCAAGTATATTTTCTAAGCAAGTTTTCATAAATGCTCATTTGACATAGTATGGCTTCTTCTTCTTAAAGTAGATTGTCAATGGTGAGCACGACCTTGCAATTCACATTCTTTGAAATTGATAGCAAAATACAGTAGGCTATTTGTTGCAGCAACCTTTATAACCTTTCATATTAATCATTGTGGTAATTTTTCATCACTAAACAATTCTATCACCAGAACCTTCCCATGTAATAGGCATGTCTACACATAATTAGCCCCAAGGGCAAACCATTAAGTTACAATAATACGAGACAAAGCAACTCAAAAATGAAAAAACATAAATGGTTCATACTAGTTGAATTGATCGAAAAAGATTTTCTCTTGGATTTTTCTATGTCAAGAAGGATTGCTACTATATATAAGTAAAAGTTAAAAGGTGTAAACCACCTTAGTAATTGGGAAATTCCATTGATATCTTGAGTGTAGTTTCACAATAATCTTATTAACAACATAATTTATTTCAAATTAGTCATTTTTCGGAAAATTTTGGCATACTTGATTGGGTTTTGGTTAGCATCTATGTACCTAGATATGAAAAAACAATTTGGTCCATTAGACCATCAAAAGTGAGCAAATAACAATGTGATAAGGACATAATGCATAAAACTTTTCATACATTTAACCTTAATTACAGTTTTCAAGCAAATATGGGAAGAACCAACAAAAAAAAATGTGTTATGAACTAAAGACTTCTAATATATAACATAAAATAAAAAAATAGCAAGACATTCACCTACCATAAATTATAACCTCCATGTGTTAAGCCTTAATATTTGGATGACTAATATTAAATTGTTGGTCAACAACATCTTACATGTGTTAATGTGTTGATTTAGGTTATGATGTGTTGAGATGCAGAGAGGTCTTGGAAAAAATGCAATGATTATAGGTCAACCTGATTTTGAGGAGTTAATGTTGAGTCGTTTTACCCTAGAATTTTAAGGTCAAGATTTAACTTATTGTACCGTTGATCATTGACTGCTAAATGTTTAGAATAAGAAATCTTGACCATTGATTGTAAGGTAAATCTTTGGATTAAACGATGTCCGTTGGATAATGTGTAATCCTAATCTCAAAGGTTCATATAGTGCTCTATGTATCTTTAGAAAAGTGTGAGTTGTAGAATAATTAAGTAAACGACAAAGGCTAAGGTAACGGCACGTCCCTGTGCACATTTAGAGGGTTACCAATAGTAGTAGACGTCCCTATAGGTGAAGCAGATCACAAAGAATTAAAGATCAAACAGTACTCAGGGAAGAATTCCATAGGATTAATAGGGTAAAAAAAATCAAGTTTATAAACCTTGCCAAACCTCATAATAAAAAAATGTGTAACCGTTCCCAACAAATGAGCAATTAAGCAAATTTTTTTTTGATAAAAAAGAAGAAAAAGAATGTAAGAATTTCAATTATTAAAAGTAGAGTGAACTTTACTGAAAAATACAACCAACATCCCTAATACGGCTATTTGTGCAATAAATTTATACTCAACACAATAAATTACTATCTTATAATAATAATCACACTTTACTGCCCATCTATGTTTGCTCTTTACGCTAATGTCTCCACCAAGTTATAGAAAGTTATGCCTTCATAATCTTATTTCTGCTTATCAAACACTTAACTCTCTCATACAATTTTTTTTATGGTTGAGATTTAATGTTCTAGCAATACTAATACTAATTTTGGTACTGAGATTTTCACTTGCAAATTGTTTATACACAGAAGCATGTCCACAAGATTATTCTTTCTCTTTCTACCCATTGAATTGATTGTTTTATAATTGTTGTTGGTTTCGAAAGCACAATATAACTAATATTCATGCCCTATAAGCTATATTAATAAATATCTATGAAGGCATCAAGACAATTGATTAGACCAATATTCCAGCAATTATCTCGCTTATTGTTATAGGTTATTCTTCTAAAGGTTTAGAGTTTATAAATCTAAATTCATATGGTACATTACTTGTAACATTTAAAAGCACTGTTTTTACACAAAAAATATGCTAAACGATAACCACAAAAAATCTTAAATCTATTAATTATCGAGTGGCAGACAAAAAAGGGAGGCATAATTAAGACACCACCTACTGCTTCTCGGTACCGCACGCAATGGTCAGGGTCTTACAGGCACCCTTTTTGAGGCCAAAGCATGTCTCGTTGGCATGAACTATTGCCTTATTTGAATGATCAGTCAAAACTTTTTCTATAATCTTTTATCATCATATACTTGTACTTATAATTTTGTTAAAAAATGCATGCAAGAAGGTCAATGATAAAGAGAAAAGACTCTTATGTAGACTGTAAAATGAATTTTTTCTTTTATTTTGCTTTGTTTATTTTTTTCTGTTGCATTCCCTGTAATTCTGGTTTTTTTCTACCTTAAGATATAATTATAAAATTAGCTTAAATAATATCATGAAAAAATGAAATTGAAGTTGTTTTAGACCTTATTGCTCTTGCCTGGTCGCAATTGTCTCTAACGAAACTGATGTAGAAAGAAATGACCAATGATATAATAACAAAGAGCGCAGAATCTACCAAGAAAACTCAAAATAAACTCAGAGATTTATCCTAAAATTAAACTCAATAATTAATGAATAATCTGATTGCAAAGTTTAATGTGATTTTTATTTATAAAATGAGTTATCAGAAAATGAAATATACAAAAAAAATTATACATAAAAATTGAGGAAGTTTCCCATATAATTGAATAAGAATTAAAATATCTAAAAAGATAAATTCTATTAAATATAAAATAATAATTTTTTTGAATAGAGATTATAATAAGTATGTAAAATAAAAATATTCTAAAAAAAAAGATCCAATTAGGCAAAAATAAGATCCTATAGGATAGGAAATATAATTCTGTTTCAATTAATATGCAATCATTTACCTTTAAATTGAAGAAACTCAATTCCGTTGAGGGTAGATGCGCCTAGAGCATCTAGAAAAGTAAGGAGTCAATTAAACGAAAGGTTACCCTAAGGACCCAAGTAGCATAGAAAGCTAGAGGTGTCTTTCAATGGACAAAATAATGCCTGAAATATGCTTGAGAGAAGCATGTGTTCGAACATTCAGGATAATTTTTTTATCATCTTGGGGTTATAATAATTTATATAACAAGTATTTAAAAGGCAAAAAAGAAACTCAAAAGTAATCTGGAGGCATATATTCTCCACATGAAAATAGAAATTAATATAAAAGTCATTAGGCAAATTAGTAAATATGTATAGTCTAAAGGTTTTTACATGATGAGTAGAAACCTTATAACTCGAGCATGCAATTTTGGCAAACATTCAAAATGTAAATTCAAACCATGACAAAGATCAAAATATTTTTTGCCTAAAAGTTGTACTTGTATGCAAGTTATAAGTCAATCTACTTATAAGTAATTTTATGTTTGATTATTAACATGCCAAGTATGAATATATCTTGGAAAAGTTTTTATAAAGATTAAAAAGAAAAAATGTCCTGGAGGAAGGAGAAATAAGATATATAGTTTGGCATGGAATGTAATCAAATAGAAATAATGCTCAAGAAGGACCTTTTAGAGTGGAACCTGATTTAAAAGAATTATTATGTTCAAATTCAATAGTTTATAAAATAAATCACCAAATTTTAATTAATTACCTTAGTTGATATCTAATTTAAAGGTAATTGCAAATTAAAAAATTCAAACTAATTGATCATTTACTACGTTAGTTGCAAATGATAACCTTGTCTAAAAAATTAGCTTGGCAACTAGTGATACATTAGTGGACTTATTGTAGAGAATGAAAATGACTATTCCTAATTGTCAAACATCAAGAAGAATAGAATTATGAACCACAAGTTTATATCTACAAGAACCAAGGATAAAGTGCATTGCTTACATCACACTAAATAGTGGAGATGGAATAGGAGGTTAGTTACAATTAAAGTGTTCTGCTTTTTATACTTTTAGCACTGACAAATATGAACTACTATGAACACACTTAACACATTCTTTTGAAAGCAAGGCTAGTAGAGACCTATCATTAAATAGTGTAATGAGTCATTATCCCTTTTTAAATGATAGCTACCACTAGTATGCAATTTCCCATAACAAATAAGTCACAAAATGTTGTACAAAATATGTACAAACTTATTAGCTCTAAATAAATAACTATCATAATTTACAAATCAATATTTTTCAATCAAATTAATTAATTAAAATAATATAGCCCAAATCAAGAATGTAAGGTACTGTTCATGTATATCTTTCAAATCTAATGATATAAACATTCACATTTGAAAAGGCTACAAAACACTCAACTAAAGTATAAGCACTTTATTTTATACACTAAACAATGTTAGGTGACAGAGAAAACTCATTAAGAAACTCAACCCATGTAGCAATGCTTAGTTTTTATTTTTTTTTGATTTTTTTGTTTTTTTGAAGAATTCAAATAATATAATACTTGATAATCAAAAAACAAAACAAAAGAAAATCTAAAATAAACAATAGTGCTCTCATAGTGAATATGACTAAACCCACAAATAATCTTTAATATAAGTTTGATTTTACTTTGTTTTATTGAGTTATCTTTCGATCGCATGGAATTTCCTAATCAAGACTCCTCTTATACTAACCTCTACCATGTTTATCAATAACTTAGACACTTTGTTCAAGTTAGATACCTCAAATAGGAATTACATAATTTAGTTTTTTTATGTCTTGAAAAACTATAACAATTAATTAAATCATTAAAAATTCTCTTGTTTCTTTACACTATCGATGTAAAGGTCATTAATAATTGTTTAAATCCCTGATAGACCTTTATAAGCAACCAACCGTGAACATTATATGCTATCTATTCTGCCTATTCACTGTCTCATTTGTATTAAGATCATTTTAATGATGTGTAAGATTTTAATAAATTGGAAATTAACAACTAAAATTATGAACATGTTGGTAGTGTCTTTGGATTTGGCTGGTGCCCTTATGCAAGATTCACTGATTCCAAGATATGTCTTACTTTATATTCAATAGACTACATATTTTTCAATCAATTAATTGCTTGTGATTAAAGTCCAAAAATGACTTAAGAAGACAATAAACTAATTGCAATAAGGTAGTAACATAAGAATAAACCTTATATTTATAATTTCCTAATGGATGCGGACTAGAATCTTCAGCTGAAACCAAAATTACCAATAACCTGTGAACAACTTTCTGCACAGCTGGGGAACTTTTGCACCAGCCCCGCAGCGCTGCCGCTGGTCACTAATAGCAGACTGACACGCAACCTCCACAAGCTTGCGGCTGCCCAAAGTGCCTGGGGGATTGCTGTGGCGCAGCACTTGCCGCGTGTACCGTCTGCTGTACCCTAACCACGCAGCCCTGGTGGAACTTCTGCGGCAAGCCTACACACTGCCTCGCTGGACTCCAGGTGCAGATCGAAGTGCGCCTCCACAGCTGCGGCAGGTGCAGAAGTGATGGGGAACAGCTGCAGCAAGGCGCAGAGCAGCGTGGGCCTCAGTGGCAGCCCAACAGATTTGCCTCAACGCTGTGGCAGACGTGGCGCTGATTGCACTCCCGTGCAGCCCAACAGCGCAGCATGTTGTACTTCTGCGGCAGCACGCAGCAGCTGGGGAAACTTCTGTGGCAAGCTGCGCGCTGCTGAATGGTACTCTGCGGCAGCCCAACAAGTGCGACCTCCACAGCTGAGAGCCGCACAGAATGTCCTGGGGGACTGCGGGCGGCTAAGGCCTGACGGTTGCCTCAATGGCTGGCAGCCCGCGGCAAAGGTCACCCCAGCGGCACCAGGGGGAACTTAACTCGTCAGCATGCAGCCACTGGTACCTCTGCGGGGAGCCTTGACAGCGCACCTCCACGCTGCGGAAGCACACTGAAATGGCTGGTAGAACTGCGCAGCACGCGCAGAGCAAGCCTGGGCAGCCTCAAGCGGCAGCCCGACGGATTGCCACGACGGCTTGCGGAAAGCCCGCGTTTTTTAAGGAGGTCACCCCAGCGCAGCTTGGGGAACTTCTGCGGCATCCACAGACTGCCCAATGGTCTTACCGGCAGCCCAACGGTGCCACCTCCATGGCTGCGGCAGCGCGCAGTAGCAGCTTGGGCGGCTCATGCGGCAGCCCACAATTGCCTCAAAATGGCTGCGGCAGCACGTGCGCCGCCTGGTCTTTTGCGTCAGCCCGATGGCGGAGCGTGGGGTCACTTCTGCGGCAGCATGAGGCTGCGCCTGGGTCACTTCTGCGGCAGCATGCAGCGCAGCCTGGGGTGACTTCGGGGCAGCCCGCAGGGGAAGTCACCAAGCTGCCGCTGGTACCTCTGCGGCAGCGTGATGGCCACCTCCACGGCTGCGGCAGTGCGCAAAGAGCTGCCTGGAGGAACTTCTGCAGCAGCAAAACGCAGCGCAGCTGGGGGACTTCTGCGGCAAGCCCTGGGGTAGGTCCCCAAAAGCAGCCTGGGAACTTCTCGACAGCCCCGCAGCGCTGCCTGCTGGTACCCTCTTGCGGCAGCCCGACAGCGCAGCCTGGGTTTCACTCTGCGGCACACACGGCACAGCCGGGTGACTTTGTGCGGCAGCCTGCGTGGGAGGTTCACTACAGCGCTACCGTAGGTACCTTCTAACGTGCAGCCCTACGGTTGCGCCTCCACACTCAGCAGCTGCGCCAGAGCACCTGGCGGCTCATGCTGCAGGCCGACGATTTGCTCATAAGCCGTGGCAGCTACGGGCGACTGCTTGGGGATGCCCGTGGCACCCCGAGGCGTCAGCGTGGGTTCACTTTCTGCGCAGGCGTAGCTTATTCTTGTATCCTTGGTTGCCACAATATAGAAGACATCACACACTTAATTTGTACAAAATTACTGGTTACAAACACCATCTAACTCAACTTAGCATCAGTATAAATCTCGCTGAATTCGGAACATAAAATTCCAACGCCAGTCAAAAATCTTAAAATTCAACAACTACAGTTTTCTCTATCCTCAAGGAAGAGGGTGGGAAAGGGCACATAGGCTTCATTTTTCAGCCGCAAAATATACATCTTCAAGTAATTTTACATTATCAAAATTTTTCCGCTACTACTAAGCAAGAAATGCCAAACAATTACTTTTAAGTTAAGTTCATTTAGAATGCACTTCAATAAAACATAATCAAATTACAGTTCAGCTGCATGGACTGGTGTCAAATTTGAAATAAATAAATTACGTCTCCTAGTTCGAAGAGTTTTCAAACATAAATATTCTTGGGGTCAGGACTTTAATCCCAGTCTTCAGGCTGGCTGTGATCTGAAAATTTCAAATGCCACAAATTAAGCTAAGTAAGTACAATTGGATAGACCAGAGATCCAACAAAGTAACATTAGTCTCCCAGGGGGAAAAAAAACAGAAGAAGGTTTGATAAGTAAATCACAAGTAAACTCCAAACAGAAGTACCATTCAAGTAAATACAATGCCATCATGTTACACAAAGCCTGCAATATAGCTCATCTAAAACCAATGCAATAACAAAGAATAACTTTCAGTGTATCAGAATAATGTGAAACACTTGAAAAGAAGAATACATAAAAGAATCATTCTGAAGAAGGAGAGAGACTTATAAGAAAAATATTCAGATACTCAAGAAAACCCTGTTATCCAGTTGAGAAAGATAGCCAAAGCCACTGAATTTCTGAACATAAAATTTGACTGCAAGATGAAGCCACAAATTAAGCATCACCTTGCAAGACCTCAATTATGGAAGCAGAAACAAGAAATGGAAAAAAGTCCAATGCCAACAATAAAAAAATATAAACTCACAAACTGAAAATATAATATATAACACGTATTAATCAGGAGTGCACAGTTGTATATAATATGACCCTCTTTAATCAAATCAAGATCATTCAAGAAATCCAAACTCTGAACAAATATACACATGTTTCAACATTAAGCGCACAACTTAGTAATCAGAATGCACACAAGAGCAACTAAATAAAATTTATGAATTACACAATAAACAAAACAACCCACGTAGATCAAAAGAGCTATGGACTTAAATAATCCATATCTAGTAGCTGCAATTCGCAATTTTAAAACCAGTATGTAGTAACAGATTAATCTAAAAACAAAAAGCCACAGTGGAAACGATGGCAATGGCAAATCCAACAGGCACCGCAGAAACTGAACACAAACTTATACTAGAAGATCCCAAAAGTGCATTAAATTGTCAAACATCAATCTTGGAACCCATTTCGATTATCGAGGAACGAAGAAAGAAGAGATCAAAACAAATATGTTAGAATTGATCTTGGAAAAATATTTATAAGAAAAAAGCAGTAGACCTTGTCAGGCCAAAAAGTGGACCTTTGAACTTTAAGCAAGACAAAGTCGCCATAACCAACTGCTTCTGCCCTTCGCCTTGCTTGCTCCTTTTTTACGCCCAGGACCCCAAGGCGTTCTCTGTTCTGATCAAGAACCAGACACTAAACAAAGACTCAGATAAATAGGAGAATGGAAACCCTAAGTTCCGAATCAAAATCGGAAATGACAATTTAGGCAACAGGACTGTAATTCCGGCTAAGAAAATTAGGGGAAAAAAAACTCGAGTACAGCGCCGGATATTCTAGCGGCCGATAAGAACGTTTAGGGTTCCGGCGTGGGGAGCATCAGAGCATCGGTAGGAGGAAAGGAAGAGAGAGACCGACCTTCTTCACTAAAATTGTAAGACGAAGAACGGAAAAGCAAGAGAATGGATGGTTTTAGAGAGAGACAGGATGAGAGGACATAGGGAGAGATAGAGAGAGAAGGAGAAGACAAATGGATGAGAGATATAGGGAGAGACAGAACGAGAGACGCGTTTTTTCGGCTTAGGGGGTTTGAATCGAAGAGAACGACTTCGTTGGACTGCGAGTAATTTTCCATCTACGGTTTATAATTTTAAAAATATATCTTTTTAAAATTTAATTATTTTTAATAATATTAGATAAACTTATAATATATATATTAATAAAATTATATTACAGTTTATGTTTTTAATTTAAAAATATAATACATTATATATATATAGAAATATATAAAGTATATTAAGCTAATATAATTTTTAAAATAATAATTTTTATTTATTAAATAAATAATTACGATAAAAAATTATTAATTTTTTTATTTTAACTAAAAAATTATTGTTGTTATTTAAAATATAATAAAATTATAATTACGAATCAATAATTATATTTATAATAGTAAGATTTAAAATTATAAATTGTCAATACATAAATAAGAATTTAATTATAAATTTAATATAAATAATTAATAGTTAAATATTTTAATTACTTATATCTTATAAACTAAATATATTTACTGAAGTCTACAATCATTTGTTTGTTCAGTTGCTCAAACTCTTCACTATGATTACTGTATTTGAGCCTCATTCACCAAGTACTGACTCATAAGGCACTAATAGTATTAAAAGTAAAAGCTTGCAATTCTTTTGCACATTTTAATCAACTAAAGATATTAAAAAGAAGTAATCTTCAAGCAAAAAGGATTTATGTTAAAGGTACCTATCAAAAGTTCAAATAGTAACCCTACCAAAGAAAACTCCATAATAGTCATTTGCCCGCGTTAAACTGTTGAGTTCTCACATTAATACTAAAACGAAGAAAATACATTTACTTCTCACATAATTAGTTTAAAATTCATAAATATTTAGCATAGAGACCTTCTCTTATTTCTCTGTATGATAGAACTCCCTCTGCAACAGTATCTATATAAGATAAGTTATTCCTTGTCATGGACATAAAAGACCAAATGAGTTTACCAGCTCAATAGTGAATTAACCAATCTGAATAATCCTCAATATTAGATTAAAATTACGAATTAGCAGAAAATTACTCTTCATCTTCTTTAACCAAACTATTTTACTTTAAAGTTAGAATAAATTGGTTCATCAAACAAGATGATCATCTTTATCACATCATACAAAAGAATTACAAAATTATTCCCCCACCACTAAAATTTGTTTTGGGGGTTTTTTTCCATTTTCCCCTCAAAAAAACAGACAGTGTTTAGAAGTTAATTTTTATTTATGAGCAATTGGAGGTTGCTCTCAGTAACATGTGATAACACTGAGTCGGGTGCTCCATGCCAATGTCACAATGATATTCTAAATGGCTTGATGTGCTGACAAGAAGTTATTCTATTATCTTTGTTTTTCTAACCAATTGTATTTGATAACTTTTTCTATTGTCCATGTTTATGATGACAAATCGAGGCAACATCAATCTTTCGAAATAATTTCATTACAGAAATGGGAATAAAAATGGAGAAAGTCACTATAAATTTTTAGAATTTAATATATGAGATAATAAGTTATGATTGCTAATTAAATAGTAAGGGCTTCTTGGTTGATGGGCTCTACCGATAACAATTATTTTAGACCAAGAGATTTGAGGGATGTTTCAAAAAGAGTTGTCAGGTAACATCTAACTATATTTCATTATACTTATCAAAAATTATTCATTTGCTTTTCTATCGCACTATATTTAAATATTTTGATTCCAGTGTATTGTTTTTTGTTACTAATATCATTACACCTTCTGGATTTTTATACCATACAAAAATTCTAAAGACATTCAGAAAGGAAAAGTTCAAAGTACCATTAAAAAAAAGTAAGATTAAAATGATTTTTATTAAAAAGGTGGACTAGACAATATAATGTTAGTCCTTAATTGTATTTAAGTCATAATTTTAATTAAAGGATTACTTACGACCGCAAGTAAAATATGCAGAGGAGACGTGAGTACAAATTTCAAACACTTTTTAGTTTCATTTATTTATATAATATAAGATGAATGTAAAATATGAGTATTTCACATCTCATTTTCTTCTTCTTCTCTTCTTTTGTTCTCCATGCTACTTTATTTAGTGATCATAAGTTTATCATTGTAAGTTCCGACCATAGAAGGAACTTCCAAATATAAGTAATAAATTTTTAACAGCCTATGTTATATATTAAAAATAAATGTGAGACAAAATAAGAAAAAGAGAGTGCACAAAAATTTATTCAGATCCTAAATGGTTATAAGGACCTTTGACTTCAACAATATTAATTGCTTTGATAAAACCAACTTATTGCTTTCTTTGCCTGGTTTCTTGAACTTGCAACATTGTCTGGATATTACCTAAAGTGTGTTTGTTCCGTATTAAAGTATATGAGATGCTTTCTGTTTTCTGTAATTGTGGGATGTGGTTTTTTTCTAGTCATACAAGTATGTAAAGGCTTTTGAAAACTCTAAAACTGAATTTTCTTTTTTTTTTGTCTTTTTTTACGAGCCCTTGTTTATTGTCTTATTCTTGTACGAGGATATATTATTTTTCTTTAGTGTTTGGTGCTTTGTTTTTTTGTTTGGGAAAATATTACCTTTTAAATTTGTTAGCTTGTTCTAAAATTGTTTGGTTTTTTTTTCCTCTTTCCACTCTCCGTTTGGGCTAGGAGTCCATTTCCGTAAAAGGTAAGATCGATAGAGTTTTAATTTTTTGGGTTTATTTCCGTTAAATGTTAATGTTTGCTTGTGTTTTTAATTAGTTAATCTAGTGTGTTCCTTATGTTTGTTAGTTTCTTTCCTTCATTTTTAGTTTGTAAAACATCCGATGGTTCTTGTAAGGGGTTAAAGCTTGTCCTTTTTTTTTTATGATTTGACATGTAAGTTCTTATTAAGTAGCTGATTGAAAGTGGTAGGAAAGAAAAAAGTCTTATGCTTATGGCTATATTTTTTTTCTTTGGCTCGATTTGTGAACTCTGTAAGTCTATAAATCGACAATGTTTCTAAGTGTTTTTTTGTTTATCTTATTGACTTTTTATTCTGTTACTGACTAACAGCGCCCATTGTTTTAGATGTTAATGTCTACGCAACAATAGTTTTTGTTTGTAGACGTTTTTGTTTCTCTCGTTACTGGTATTCTATTCTATCTAATGCCACTTTATTCCCACCTCTCAATTTTTAAATTTGTTTACGAATTGACAGGATAGGATTAGTCTCTAAAATCAGACACTTTTGGTTATTAGCGTGAAATTAATTGATGAATAGTCATGTGCAAAAAGTCCTCATTACAAGTCCAATGAATAAAGATTTGATGTACTCCAGTAAATTACATGTGTTAATGAATATACAATTCATGTATATGATGATTATGAACTATGTGATTATCAAATATTGATAGATGTTATACTCAAAAAATGAATCTATATGGTTATTGGGTCTCAGGATCTTATTTATTCTTTATTAATCTTTTATCTTGAATTTATACAATAAAGAAATTTAAGTTACAATTAAACATTCCTTGTTATTGTGTGAATTATTTAAATCTAGTGAATAGTTATGTTGCAAAATTTTATTAAAATTTCAAAGATTAAAGAACTTGATGTAAATTCAAGTTGTTAATTCTTATAGTTTAAGAAATCTTCCATTCTTCATACCTAAAGAGATTTTTCTTTAAGTGGAATCTTATTAGTTAATGTGAGCAAATGTATAAACAGACGCCATTGAAGAAATCCAAACTAGATAAGGACTTAGATAGGAAAAGAGTTAAATTTATGAAAAGACTGATTCTAATTCTATTAATAACGCTTTAAGATCTTTTTTGTCGAAGTAAACGTTTTCTTCCCTAGGGATTACAACAAGGAAACTTTAAACTTTAATTTTATTTGTATTTTTGTATTTATTTTTAGTTATTAAGTTGAATTAAAAGCATGGTGATTATTTAATCAAATTATTAAGAATGAATACAGTTTTATTTAATCAAAGATTAAAATTCATTCTCATTATAAACTTTTAGTAATATAATAAATTTTTGTTTGACAAATTTTCATGATTTGCTATTATCAAATAGTCAACCTTGTAACAATTGTGATTTTTTCTAAACTTTAACTCTATTCTCTTATAAATTTCATTTCTAAGCTAAATCATGCTATATCTCAATTATTTACACTAATTTTTAGGGTTAGTCATGCCAATTTGTACCTCTTTTGATCTTTGTTATGTTTTATTATCATAACTTGTCGTTCTTGCTCATCGTGGTTCTTGTTTTGATTTTATTGTTGTTGCGTATGCTTTTGCATACTTGGGAATAATGGAATAGAGATGAGGTTGAAAGCTTAGCTGATGGGCCAATGTGATAGGACAAGAACAAAGTCATCTCGATAATTGGTATTTTAATGTTGATTTTGATGTTAGTTTTGTTATCGAATTGTATTCTATTGATACAAATTATAATTTTTTTTATTAATGTGTAGTTTTTAATTTTTTATTTTAAATGTAAAATATAACATATTTTGATGTTAATTATTATAAATTATTGTATTAATTAGTAATTAATTGATAAAATCAATTTGTTGTTCAATTAAAAAAATAATATTTGACAAAAGTAAGAATTAACACAATATATTAAAATACAGTAATAGTAAAATCATACCATTAAGTAGTAAAAATAAAGGTGACAGTGCATGAAGAACAGGACTTGTTAGGTTTTTCTATGTTTTTGCTTGGTAATTCGCTGTCCTTGTGCAACTATCCATAACCACCCTCCTTTTTTTCTTTGTTTTGTTTTTTTTTTCTCATGATGCCATATTTAGTGACGTCCTAAAGCTTCTCCTCCTTAGATTTCTGTTTCCATACTGCGATCAAACCAGGTTTCACTTAAGCCTAAGCATATCCTTATTCCAGTTTAATTTTATTGAATGTAAATTTTTTTATTCCAACCTTATTTCCTTTTTATTTGATTCAGATTTTCAAAGGATTTCAAATTTCAATCTTTTTTATTCCTTTACGTATAGTTTAAACTGATACGCTAAACATATAGATACTAAGCTTATGTTAATTTACATTTTTATTAATTCAGATTATTCTGTGTTTAATTTTCGTTTTGCAATAGGCCCAGGTAATAGCCGGAAATGCAGGGCGGGCGGCGGCCAAACGTGTGTCTTTGATGCTGCTGTTCATTGATATTTTTTGGCTTAGGAATCTTTTTTTCATAGCTGCTTTAACTAGGATTTGGAAGCTTTCGCTTCTCAACTCAGTAAATTTCATAAAATAGAATTGACTTAAAATATCGAGAAGTAAACACTGGCTCTTTGGAGAACAATTGAAGGGATATACAGAGGATTATTTGCCATTTATGGGCTTGTCGTTGTGGCCTATTGAACCACACTTGTTGGACTAGTTGTCATTGCTTGTTCTCATGCTAATGAGATATATGAAGATCTTAGTTCACTATATAGTGACACTTATCTTGTTGTGGTTTAGCAAATTGGTGTTCTGGTGCAAGCATCTTTGGGGGTATTGTGGTTTGCATATTATGCTTGCTGGTATACTGATATTAGCTTAAATGAATAAATTACTGGTGAACAACGGATAAAAGTTTTCAATTCATGAATTTGATTGTGTGTTAAAATGTGTTGTGAAGGTTTCAAAGATCATACAGTTTCCAAGGCATGTGTGTGCACAAAAAAATAGAATTAAATATGAGTTTAAGCGTGTTAGATATTCCTTTAGTTCCCTGCATTGCCAATGACGCGTTGGTTGCTAGTGCAAAAGACCTTGTGTTGTTGCTCAACTTCTTTGCTTTGTCTTTCTTGGCTGCTTTTTTTGTTTGCTAGATGTGGCTACTCTTTAGTGGTATTTACTGGTGCAAGTATATCATCCTAGACATGCTGTTGGTGAAGGAAGCTCCTCACGTTGCTATTGGTATTGTATACCTCCTGGACTGTGGATGTCTGTTTTGCTGTATATCCCTTATGTAACATGCACGATCTGTTATTGGTCTCCTGGAAAGTCTCTGAGACGGTTTGTCTTATTTAGAAAGCCTTGGGATGTGCTGAGTGTGGGTCAGTTTGCTGATACCTTTAGGGGGTTGCTAGTGTGGTGGCTGTCTTGATGAGTGGTTTGCTGGTAAATGAGTGGACAGTTACCTTACTCTTTTCTTCTTTCTTTCCTCCTTTGTACTCAATTTTTTGCAAACTCTCTTATCTTTTTGCAAGATGCAAATAGGAGTATTTGATAAAGGTCTTGAGATTAGGGGTATCAATATCATCGACAGTCCATCGTTGTGTCCCAAAAGTTGCCTTACATATCAATGAAAAGATTGAGTTTAACATTAGAGCAATGGTCAACGATTAAAGTCAATATTGACCCTAAAATTTAGGGTCAAGGTCAATATGAACTCCTTTAACCATTGGGTGAATTGTGATTACCGATTTTTTCCAATGACCTCTCTGCATCTCAAGGACATTCATAACCTTGAAATCAACACATTATACATTGTGAGATGGTGTTGACAACTAAATCCAAACATTTAGTCCACCCAAGATGGTTCAACAATCTCCCTTTGGATTTGTTAGTAACACATTAAATCCAACATGCACATAGTAACATTGTCGACATTGCTGCTCTCGCTACACATTGTATTCACTAGCTCCTTTTGAAACATGCATCTCTTGCTACTCCCCTTTTTTAACTCTCCCTCTGACAAGTTTTTCTCACCCTTATCCATCAAGCTACTTCCCCTTTTGTATGAGTATACAACATTTCTTTAGTTTGCAAAAGTATAATCCCTTTGATAAACAAGATCCAAAGGAATAATAAAATGAAGGAAAGGGAGAGGGGGTAAAAAATTACCTTAACTTCTAGGGTAGGCTGAACACATAGGGTCAGCCTTTTAACTTTTGGAACATCTGCGGTCCTGACAGAGTTTTAATGAAGTAGGTATTTACCTGAGAAAACCATAAAGATGTATGGCTGGAAGGCTCAATAGATGCAAGAGTCTAATAACACAATTTAGAGCTTTAGTGATGCAAGAGGTCAATTTCAATATTCGCAGAAGGCCAATAAAACACGAAGCTAGAGAGCCAAAGAATTAAAGAAGCACTACATGGGCTTGATTCATAAGAAACAATTCAGGCAACAATTTTCACATGGTGGCAATTCAAGTTAACAAAGAGTAGAGCCTAATTAATATGATTGGAGTACTTGATGAACTTTTATAAATAGTAATAACACTCACTCCTAACTAGGAGTTTATTTTCTGTTGTTGATTTTTCCATTTGTTGAATATTTCCTGTTCATAATAGAATTGTGCCCTAAGTAATAAATTTATGCTCTTTAGGTAGTTGGCATTCTTTTGCCTATAAATATGACACCCCTTATAAAGCTCGAAAATTAGTACAACTTTGAGTGAAATGAGAAAGTAGGTTTGTCTCCTCGGTTTCTTTTTTGAGGACTAAAATGAAATTTATTGGAGGTTACTTCTTCTTGGGCATTGCATTTGACTCCATCATCCTTCTTTTCCTTTTCTGGAGTGTGGAATCCATATCCTTTCTTAAATTAACCTTAGGTTCGAGTTCCTTCGAATGTTGGTCTAGGGTTGTGTTATTTTAGACTCTTGATTGCTTCTTCTTAGTTGTTTCTTTGATTTCTTGTGGCGTTGGTCCTAGCACGTCTTTGTTGGGTTTTTCCACATTCATACCGATTACTGTCATTTTCTCCACCTCTCTTTAATGATAGTCATACTTGTATTTCGATATTATTTTATGTTTTTAGAGTGTTGGACATGATTTTTGTGATAATATTATGACGCTGTGCTGGTTGTCCACAGTCCAATTCAGTCAATGGTAGTTGTACAATCCCGCTTCAATTATTCTTCAAGATGTTATGAATTATTCCATTCAAGAATTATAGTATGAAGTCTGAGTTGGCAGCTGCATATTCAGTCTTCTAGTACTTAGAGTTACTACATATTTGCTTCTTGCCATGCATTGAACCATCTATTGCTGAATAAGAGCACCCATGGACTGCTTTTTCATACAAATTTCTAGTCGCAATTTGCATTTGTATATCCCACATCAGTAAAATTGTTCACTCCTATATAAATGCTGCTCCATAATTTGATTGTGCCTTCAAATACTCAACTTCTCTTAGTGCGTTACAGAAGATGAGACCGTTGAGGTCACTTTGAAATTCTAGCACAAAGGTTATAGTAAAAATAATATCTAG
>JADCRA010000751.1:77869-92939 GCA_021464305.1 Kandelia obovata
GCGGCGGCCGCCGGATCAGCAACAAGTACCTGTGCGTCAGCCCGATGGCGGAGCGTGGGGTCACTTCTGCGGCAGCATGCAGCGCAGCCTGGGGTCACTTCTGCGGCAGCATGCAGCGCAGCCTGGGGTGACTTCGGCGGCAGCCCGCAGGGGAAGTCACCCCAACGCTGCCCGCTGGTACCTCTGCGGCAGCGTCATGGCCCACCTCCACGGCTGCGGCAGTGCGCAGAGCTGCCTGGAGGCACTTCTGCAGCAGCACGCAGCGCAGCCTGGGGTGACCTCCGCCGCCGCCCCTGGGGTAGGTCCCCCCCCTGCACGCCGGGGGTCCTTCCTCGACAGCCCGCAGGGCGGGCTGCGGGTACCTCTGCGGCAGCCCGACAGCGCAGCATGTTGTCACTTCTGCGGCAAGATGTGTATAAGAGACAGCTCTATCCCTCAAGAAGGAGGGTGGGAAAGGAGCACATAAGCTCATTTTTCAGCCGCAAATAACATGCTTCAAGTAATTTACATTATCAAAATTTTTCCTAACTAACTAGCAAGAATGCCAAACAATGTACTTTTAATTAGTTCATTAAATGCACTTCAATAAAATCATAATCACTACAGTTCAGCTGCATGGACTGTGTCAAATTTGAAATAAATATAATTACGTCTCCTCAGTTCCGAAGAGTTCAACAAAATATTTCTTGGGGTCAGGAGCTTTATCCCAGTCTTCAGGCTGGCTGATCTGAAAATTTCAAATCCACAAATCTAGCTAAGTACAGTACAAATTGGCATAAACCAGAGAAGATTCAACAAAGTAACATTAGTCTCCAGGGGAAAAAAAACAGAGAAAGGTTTGATAAAGTAAAATCACAGTAATCCAAAACAGAAGTACCATTCTAAGTAAATACCAATGCCATCATGTTACACCAAAGCCTGCAAAATATAGCTCACTCTAAAACCAATGCATAACAAAAGAATAACTTCAGTGTATCAGAATTATGTAAACACTGAAAAGAAGAATACATAAAAGAACATCTCAGAAAGAAGGAGAGAGGACTTATAGAAAAAAATTCCAAGATGCTCAAAGAAACCCCTGTTATCCAGTTGAGAAAGATAGCCAAAGCCAACTGATCTTCTGAACATAAAATTTGACTGCAAGATGAAGCCCACAAAATTAAGCATCACCTTGCAAAGACCTCAATTATGGAAGCAGAACAAGAAAGGAAAAAAAGTCCATGCCAACAATAAAAAATAACTAAAACTTACACAAACTGAAAATATATATATATATATACATATCTAATCAGGAGTGCACAGGTGTATATAATAATACCCTTCTTTAATCAATCAAAGATCATTCATGAAATCCAAAACTCTGAACAAATATACACATGTTTCACAGTTAAGCGGCACAACTTAGTACATCAGAATGCACAACAGAGAGCAACAATAAAATTTATGGAATTACACAATAAACAAAACAACCCAACGTACATCAAAAGAAGCTATGGACTTAAATAATCCATATCTACTAGCTGCAATTCGCATTTTAAAACCAAGTATGTATAACACGATTAATCCTAAAAAACAAAAGCCACAAAGTGAAACATGGCAATGCAAATCCAAACAGCACCGCAGAAACTGAACACAAACTAACTAGAAATCCCAAACAGTGCAATTAAACTGCCAAACATCAATCTTGGAACCCATTTCAGATTATCGAGGAACGAAGAAAGAAGAGATCAAAACAAATATGTTAGAAATTGAATCTTGGAAAATATTTAAAGAAAAAGCAGAGACCTTGGCAGGCCAAAAAGGGTGACCTTTGACTTTAGCAAGAACAAGATCGCCCAAACTCAACTGCTTCTTGCCCTTCGCCTTGCTTGCTCCTTTTTTACGCCCCGGAGCCATAGGCGTTCTTCTCGTTTCGTTGATCAAGAACGCAGACACTAACAAGACTCAGATAAATAGGAGAATGGAAACCCTAAGATTCCGAAATCAAAATCGGAAATGACAAAATTAGGCAACAGGACTTGTAATCCGGCTAAAGAAAATTAAGGGGAAAAAAACTCGAACAGTCCCGGCCGGATATCTAGCCGGCCGATAAGAGACGGTTAGGGTTCCGGCGTGGGGAGCATCAGAGCATCGGAGGAGGAAAGGAAGAGAGAGACCGACGCTTCTTCACTAAAATTGTAAGACGGAGAACGAAAGCAAGAGAGATGGATGGTTTTAGAGAGAGACAGGATGAGAGACATAGGGAGAGATAGAGAGAGAGAGAGACAGGATGAGAGATATAGGGAGAGACAGAACGAGAGACGCGGTTTTATTCGGCCTTAGGGGGGTTTGAATCGAAGAGAACGAACTTCGTTGGGACTGCTGAGTAATTTTCCATCATTACGGTTATAATTTAAAAATATATCTTTTTAAATTTAATATAATTTTATTAATATTTAATAAACATTATAATATATATTTAATAAAATTATATTACAGTTTATGTTTTTAATTTAAAAATATAATACATTAATATAATAAAAATATATAAAGTATATTACTATTTAATAATTTTTAAAATAATAATTTTTATTATTAAATAAAATAATTACATAAAAAAATTATTAATTTTTTATTTTACTAAAAAATTATTGTTTTATTTTAAAAATATAATAAATAATTACCAATCAATTAATTATATTTATTAATAGTAAGATTTAAAATTATCAATTTGTCAATTACATAAATAAAATTTAATTATAATTTCATATAAAATTAATAGTTAAATATTTTAATTACATTAATATCTTATAAAATTAAATATATTTACTAAGTCTACAATCATTGTTGTTTCAGTTGCCTCAACCACTCTTATCACTATGATTACTGCTATTAGCCTCATTCCAAGTACCTTGACTCATAAGGGCACTAATAGTATTAAAAGTAAAAGCTTGCAATTCTTTTGCACATTTTAATCAACTAAAGATATTATAAAAAGAAGTAATCTTCAAGCTAAAAAGGATTTATGTTAAAGTACCATCAAATTCAAATAGTAACCCTACAAGAAAACTCATAATAGTCATTTGCCCGCGTTAAAACTGTTGAGTTCTCACATTAAAACTAAAACGAAGAAAAACATTTAACTTCTCACATATTAGTTTAAAATTCATAAAATATTTAGCAAGAGACCTCTCTTATTTCTCTGTATGATAGAACTCCTCATCAACATCATCTATATAAGATAAGTTATCCTTGTCATGACATAAAAAAACCAAATAGTTTAACCAGCTCATAGTGATTAACCAATCTGATTACCTCAATATTAATAAAATTACGAATTAGCAAAAATACTCTATCATCTTCTTTTAACCAAACCTATTTTACTTTAAAGTTAGATAATGGTTCATCAACAAGATGATCATCCTTATCAACACTACCAAAGATACATTCACACTATTTTGGTTCGATTCTCACAGACAGTGTCTTAGAAGTTAATTTTTTATTTTATGAGCAATTGAGAGTTGCTCTCAGTAACATGGATAACATGAGTCCCGGGTGCTCCATGCCCATGTCACATATATTCCTAAAATGGCTTGATGGTGCTGACAAGAAGTTATTCTTTTCTTTTGTTATTTTCTCCAATTGTATTTGATCATCTTTTTTCTATTGTCATGTTTATATTGATCAAATCGAGGCAACATCAATCTTTCGATTCCTTTCAATTATACAGAACATGGGAATAAAAATGGAGAAGTCACTATAAATAGTATTAAGAGTAGTTAATTATGAGATAATAAGTTATGATTGCTAAATCTAAATATGTAAGGGCTTCTTGGGTTGATGGGCTCTACCGATTAACAATTATTTTAAGACCAAGAGATTTTGAGGGATTTTCAAAAAGAGTTGTCAGGTGTTTTTAACATCTATTTAGGTTAATATTATTAATTCCACAGTGATTAAAAAAAATTATTCATTTGCTTTTCTATCGCACTAGTACTTAAATATTTTGATTCCAGTGTATTGTTTTTGTTACTAACCTTTTTACCTTCTGGATTTTTTATACCATACAACAAAATTCTAAAGACAATTCAGACAAGGAAAAAGTTCAAAAATACCATTAAAAAAAGTAAGATTAAAATGATTTTTATTAAAAAGGTGACTAGACAATATGTTAGTTCCTAATTCTGTCTCTTATACACATCTAGATGTGTATAAGAGACAGATATTTGATATCACCATAGTCATAATCATTCATAATACATGATTGTATATTCATTAACACATAGTAATTACTTGGAGTACATCAAATTCTTTATTCATTTGGACTTGTAATGAGACTTTTTGCACATGACTATTCATCAAATTAATTCACGCTAATAACAAAAGTGTTGATTTAGGACTAATCCTTCTGTCAATTCGTAAACCAAAATTTAAAAAATTGAGGGAGGTGGGAATAAAGTGGATTAGATAGAATAGAATACCAGTACGAGAGAACAAAAAGGTCTCAACAAAACTATTGTTGGTAAGACATTAAATCTAAGACAATGGGCGCTGTTAGATCAGTAACAGATAAAACTGTCTCTTATACACATCTAGATGTGTATAAGAGACAGTTGAAACTCTAACTGAATTTCCTTTTTTTTTTGTCTTTTTTACGAGCCCCTGTTTCTTGTCTTTTCTTTGTACGAGATATATTATTTTCTTTATGTTTGGTGCTTTGTTTTTTTGTTGGGAAAATATTACCTGTTTAAATTTGTTAGCTTTGTTCTAAAATTGTTTGGTTTTTTTTTCCTCTTCCATCTCTCCAGTTTGGGCTAGGAAGTTCATTTCCGTAAAAGGTAAGACAGATAAGTATTGTTTTATCTAATGTCTATGTTTGCTCGTGTTTTTAATTAGTTAAATCTAGTGTTTTCCTTATTGTTTGTTATTTCTTTCCTTCATTTTTAGCTGTAAAACATCGATGGTTCTTGTAAGGGGTTAAAGCTTGTCCTTTTTTTTTATGATTTGGACATGTAATCTCTTATTAGTAGGTGAGAAAGTGTAGGAAAAGAAAAAAGTCTTATGCTTATTGCTATATTTTTTTTCTTTGGCTCGATTTTGTGAACCTGTAAGTCTAAAATCGACAATGTTGTCATAAGTGTTTTTGTTTATCTTATTACTTTTTATCTGTTACTGATCTAACAGCGCCCATTGTTTTAGATTTAATGTCTTACCAACAATAGTTTTGTTGAGACCTTTTTGTTCTCTCGTACTGGTATTCTATTCTATCTAATCCACTTTATTCCCACCTCCCTCAATTTTTTAAATTTTGGTTTACGAATTGACAGAAGGATTAGTCCTAAATCAACACTTTTGTTATTAGCGTGAATTAATTTGATGAATAGTCATGTGCAAAAAGTCTCATTACAAGTCCAAATGAATAAAGAATTTGATGTACTCCAAGTAATTACTATGTGTTAATGAATATACAATCATGTATTATGAATGATTATGACTATGGTGATATCAAATATTGATAGATCTTATAACTCAAAAATTGAATCTATATGTTATTGGTCTCAGGATCTTATTAATTCTTTATTAATCTTTTATCTTGATTTTATTACAATAAAGAAATTTAGTTACAATTAAACATCTTTGTTATTAGTGTGAATTATTAATCTAGTGAATAGTTATGTGCAAAAGTTTTATTACAATTTCAAAAGATTAAAGAACTTGATGTATTCAAAGTATTTATTCTTATAGTTAAGAAATCTTCAATTCTTCATAACCTTAAGAAGAATTTTCTTTAAAGTGGAAATCATTATTATGTGAGCAAATGTATAACGAGACGCCATTGAAGAAATCCAACTAATAAGGGCACTTAGATAGAAAAGAGATTAATTAGAAAAGACTGATTCTAATTTCTATTATAAAGCTTTTAAGATCTTTTTGTCGAAGATAAACGTTTCTTCACCTAGGGATTACAACAAAGAAACTTTAAACTTTAATTTATTTTGTTATTTTGATTTATTTTAGTTATTAATTTGAATTAAAAATCATGTGATTATTTTAATAAAAAAATTATTAGAATGAAATAGAGTTTTATTTAATCAAAGATTAAAATTCATTCTCATTATAACTTTAGTATAAATAAAATTTTTTGTTTGACAAATTTTCAAATTTGCTATTTTATCAAAATATCAACCTTGTTAACAATTGTGATTTTTTCTAGACTTTAACTCTAATTCTCTTATACCAATTTCAATTCTTAAGCTAAATTCAGCTATTATCTCAATTTATTTACACTAATTTTTAGGGTTAGTTCATGGCCAATTTGTACCTCTTTTGATCTTTTGTTATTTTTATTTCATAACTTGTCGTTCTTTCATCGTTGTTCTTGTTTTGATGTTCATTAGTTGTTGCGTATGCTTTTGCATACTTGAGGAATATGGAATAGACGATGAGTTGAGCTAGCTGGATGGGCAATGTGATAGACAAGAACAAAGTCATCTCGATAATTGGTATTTTAATGTTGATTTTGATGTTAGTTTTGTTATCATGTGTATTTATTATACAAATTATAAATTTTTTTAATAAATGTGTAGTATTTTAATTTTTATTTTAAATGTAAATATAACATATTTTGATGTTTATTATTTATAAATTATTGTATTAATAGTAATTATTTATAAATCAATTTTGTTCAAATTAAAAAATAATTATTATTGACAAAAGTAAGAATTAAACAACAAATATATTAAAATACAGTAAATAGTAAAATCATACCATTAAGTAGTAAAAATAAAGGTTGACAGTGCATGAAACAGGACTTTAGGTTTTTTCATTGTTTTTGCTTGGTAATTCGCTGTCCACTTGCAACTATCCATAACCCCACCCTCTCTTTTTTTCTTTTGTTTTGTTTTTTTTTTCTCTGATGCCATCATTAGTGACTCCTAAAGCTTCTCCTCCTTAGATTTCCTTTCCATCACTGCGATCAACCAGGTTTCACTTTAAAGCCTAAGCATATCCTTAATTCCATTTAATTTTATTGAATGTAATTTTTTATTCCACCTTATTTCCTTTTTTTATTTGATCAATTTTCAAAGGATTTCAAATTCAATCTTTTTTTATTCCTTTACGTATAGTTAAACTGATACGCTAAACAATAGATACTAAGCTTATGTTAAATTTCATTTTTTATTAATTCAGATTATTCCTGTGTTTAATTTTAGTTTTGGCAATAGGGCCCAGGTAGAAGCCGGAAATGCAGCGGCGGCGGCCAAACGTTGTCTTGATGCTGCTGCTTTCTTGATATTTTTTGGTTAGGAATCTTTTTTTCATAGCTGCTTACACTAG
Source organism: Kandelia obovata (assembly GCA_021464305.1). NCBI lineage: Eukaryota > Viridiplantae > Streptophyta > Magnoliopsida > Malpighiales > Rhizophoraceae > Kandelia > Kandelia obovata. Next base: position 85,187 of record JADCRA010000751.1, read on the forward strand.
GATTTGAGCTTTCCATTCTCAACTTCAGTAAATTCCATAAATCAGATGACTTCAATATCGAGAAGTACACCACTGGCTCTTTGGAGAACAATAAGGGATATACAGAGGATTATTGGCCAATTTATGGGCTTGTCGGTGCTATTGGAACCACACTTGGTTGGACCTAGTTGTCATTGCTTGCTTCTCATGCTAATGAGATAATGAAGATCTTAGTTCATATATAGACCACTTATCTTGTTGTGGTTAGCATTTTGTGTTTCTGGTGCAAGCAATTCTTTTGGGGGTATTGTGTTTGCAATTAGTGCTTGCATGGTATACTGATATTAGCTTCAAATGATATATTATTACTGTGAACAACGTGATAAAAGTTTCAACTTCATGAATTGATTGTGTGTTATGTGTGTGAAGGTTTCAAGATCCATCACAGTTTCAAAGGCCATATGTGTGCACTAAAAATAAATTAAATGCATGAGTTTAAGCGTGTTAATATTCTTTAGTTCCCTGCATTGCCTAATGACGCGTTGGTTGCTAGTGCAAGACCCTTGTGTTGTTGCTCCACCTTCTTTTGATTTGTCTTTCTTGGCTGCTTTATTTGTTTGCTAGTGTGGCTACTGCCTTAGTGGTATTTATGGTGCAAGTATATCATCCTAGACATGCTGTTGGTGCAAGGAAGCCTCCTAGACGTGCTATTGGTATTGGTATACCCTCCTGGACCTGTAGGGATGTCTGTTATTGCTGGTATACCCTTATGAACATGCAACGACGTGTTATTGGTCTCCTGGAAAGTCTCTTAGACGTGTTGGTCTATTAGAAAGCCTCTTGGATGTGCTAGTGTGGTGGTCAGTTGTTGCTATCACCTTTATGAGGGGTTGCTAGTGTGGTGGCTGTCTTGATGAGGGTTTGCTGGTATGAGTGGACAGTTACCTTACTCTCTTTCTTTCTTTCTTTCCTCCTTTTACTCAATTTTTTGCAACTCTCTTTCTTTTTGCAAGATGCATAGAGTATTTATAAAGTCTTGAGATTAGGGCTACATGATCATCGACAGTCATCGTTGATTCCCAAAGGTTGCCTTACAATCAATGAAAAGATTTGAGTTTTAACATTTAGAGTCAATGGTCAACGATTAAAGGTCAATATTGACCCCTAAAATTTAGGGTCATGGTCAATATTGACTCTTTAACATTAGGGTTGACTTGTGATTACCGATTTTTTCCAATGACCTCTCTGCATCTCAAGGACATTCATAACCTTAAATCAACACATATAATCATGTGAGATGGTGTTGACAACAAATCCAACATTAGTCACCCAAGATGGGTTCAACAATCTCCCCCTTTGGATTTGTTAGTAACACATTAAATCCAACAATGCACATATAACAATTGTCGACATTTGCTGCTCTCGCTACACATTGTCATTCATAGCTCCTTTGAAACATGCATCTCTTGCTACTCCCCCTTTTTTACTTCTCCCTCTTGACAAGTTCTCCCCCTTTATCCATCAAGCTACTTCCCCTTTTTATGAGTATACACATTCTTTAGATTTATGCAAAATATCTTCCCTTTGATAACAAATCCAAAGAATAATAAAAGAAGGAAAGGGAGAGGGGGTAAAAAATACCTTAACCTCTAAGGGTAGGCTGAACACATAGGGTCAGCCTTAACTTTTGGAACATCTCTCTTGACAGAGGTTTAATGAATATATTTACCTGATGAAAACCATAAAGATGATGGCTGGAAGGCTCCAATAGATGCAAGAGGTCTAATAACACAATTTAGAGCTTTAGTGGATGCAAGAGGTCCATTTCATATTCCAGAAGGCCCAATAACACGAGCTAGAGCCAAAGCAATTAAAGAAGCACTAAATGGGCTGATTCAAAGACATTCAGGCCAACTAATTTTCAAATGGTGCAAAATTGCAGTTTACACAAAGAGTAGAGGCCTAATTAATATGATTGGAGTACTTGATGACTTATAATAAGTAATAACACTCACTCCTAACTAGGAGTTTATTTTCTGTGTGGAATTTTTCCATTGTTTGAAATTTCTTCAAATAAGAATTTGTCCTAAGTAATAATTTATGCCTCTTTAGGATTGCTATCTTTGCCTATAAATAGACACCCCTTAATAAGCTCTGAAAAATATACAACTTTGAGTGAAATAGAAAGTAAGGTTTTCTCCTCGGTTCTTTTGAGGACTAAAAGAATTTATTGAGAGGTACTTCTTCTTGTGGCATTGCATTGACTCATCACTCCCAATTCTTTTCTTTTCTGGAGTGTGGAATCCATATCCTTCTTAAATACCCTTAGGTTCGAGTTCCTTCGATGTTGGGTCTAGGGTTTGTGTTATTTAACTCTTGTTTAGCTTTCTTAGTTGTTCTTTGATTCCTTGTGTGCGTTGGGTCCTAAGCCACGTCTTTTTGGGTTTTCCACATCACTACCACTTACTTCATTTTTCTCCACCTTCTCTTTAATGAAGTCATACTTGATTTCGATATATTTAGTTTTAGAAGTGTTGGACATGATTTTTTGATAAATTGATGACGCTCTGGTTGTCACAGCCAATCAGCAATGGTAGTTGTACATCCACCCTTCATATCTTCAAGATGTTATTTCATCCATAAGAGTTAAGTATAAGTCTGAGTGCAGCTGCATATTCAGTCTCTCTAGTACTTAGAGTTACTAATTTTGCTTCTTGCCATGCCATGAAACTCATCTATTGCTGAATAAGATGCACCCATGAGAACAATGACCTTTTATCATCACAAATTTCTAGTCCAATTTGCATTGTATACCCACACAGGTAAATTGTTCACCTCTATCATAAAGCTGCCCATAATTTGATTGTGCCTTCACATACCTCAAAATTCTCTTAGTCGTTACAAAGATGAGACCTTGAGGTCACTTTGAAATCTAGCACAAAAAGTTATAGTAAAAATAATATCTAGCCTTTGATGTAAATCAAAATACGTAACTTCTAATCAACTTCCTGTATTCATTGTGATCAACTATGTTGCCTTCTTTATTCATACTTAACTTTGTTCCAACTGTGATGGGAGTGCTTACTTCTTTAGAATTCTCCATCCTAAGCCTTTTTAACAACTTACAAGCATACTTTTCTTAAGAGAGAAAAATTCCAGCCTTACTTTGCAACACGTGTAATCCAAAGAAGAATTTCATTTTACCAAGCATGAACATCTCAAACCTCTTCTTCATCTGCTCGACAAAGGCAATGCACATTCAGGCCAACCAATCTTCAAATGGTGTGAATTCATGGTTGACAAAGAGTAGAGGCCTAATTAATATAATTGGAGTGCTTGATGGCTTATACTAAGTAATAACATTCACGCCTAAATAAGAGTTTATTGTCTATGTTGAAATTTGTCCATTATTAGGAATTTCTCCAAATAAAAATTTTTCCTAAGTAGGAATTTGTCGCTCTTTAGGATTTCTATCTTAGCTTATAAATAGGCACCCCTTGTCAATTTTGAAAAATAAGACAACTTTGAGTGAAATAGAAAATAAGTGTTTTCTCCCTCGGTTCTTTTTGGACTAAAGAACTTATTAAGAAATACTTCTTCTTGTGGCATTCCAATGGACTTATCATTCCCAATTCCTTTCTTTTCTAGAGTGTGGTATCCATATCCTTTTTAAATACCCTAGGTTCGTGTTCCTTTGAATGTTGGGTCTAAGGTTTGTGTTATTTAACTCTGGTTTAGCTTTCCTGGTTGTTCTTTGATTCCTTGTGTGCGTTGGGTCCCTAAGCCACGTCTTTTTGGGGTTTTCCACATCAATTGGTATCAGAGTCTATTTCTAAATCAGGTTAAATCCACTCACTCTCCAATTTTCTACATTGTGATTTATTTATTTCTGTTGAGTTTTTCTATTTTGTGCATTACCATTCAAATGCACAAATTTGTTTGTTAAGCTTATAAACGTGCTAATTTTAATTCCAATTGCGACATATAAGTATTTTACTATGGTTTTCTATTTATGAAAAGGAAAAAAAAGAAGGATCAACGGAAAAAAGAAAGAAAGAAGAAGAATAATAGAAAGAGAACATCAAATTCATGTTATTGATAAGGTTAACAGTTTGGTCATATTCCTATCCTTGTTCTCCAAATTGTTAAATTCTACGTCATTTATCTTATTCTACTCAAAATCAATACTCTTGATTTACGTTGCTTAGTTCTTTCTAGAGTTGAAAGGGGAAATCTAAGTGGTAAAAGGCAAGAGTGAAAGTTCATATAAAGAAAAAACCATCAAAAGTGTAAACACGAGGGAGTGTGACACCCTTTTTTGAGTGAAACATGTGAGGGAGTGATTTATGAGGTATCTTAATTATATTGTGTAAAAGTAATACTATGGCATCTAAAGAAAAAGGTGCAACTCAAAAGGGAGCTAGTGATGTGTCCTTCATGATCAAAGCTATGCAACAACAATTCGAGCGCATGAACACCATATTTGATGATATGAGGGAGAGGATGAAGGAGGAAGCTAATACAATAGTAGAGTTGCAAAGGAGGCATGGGGAATATGAGGCTCCTAAAATGACAATTCCTCCATTCCAAGGTAAGAATGATCCTGATGTATACCTAGAATGGGAGAAGAAGGTTGAATTGGTTTTTGACTGCCACAACTATTCTGAGGAGAAAAAGAGTAAAACTTGTTACAGTTAAATTTACTGATTATGCTATTATTTGGTAGGATCAACTTATTTTGACTAGGAGAAGGAATCATAAGCGACCTATTAATACATGAGAGGAGAGGAAGGATATTATGAGGAAGAGGTTTGTCCCTAATCACTATTACAGGGAGTTATACAAAAGGCTGCAAGGGCTTACTCAGGGCACCAAAAGTGTGGAGGACTACCACAAGGAGATAAAGATTACCATGATTAGGGCAAATGTAGAAGAAGATAGAGAGGCAACCATGGCTCGATTTCTACAATGGCTAAATAGGGACATAGCAAATGTGGTTGAGTTGCAACATTATGTGGAATTAGAAGACATGGTGCACATGGCAATGAATGTTGAAAGATAACTTAATCGAAAGGGTTCCACATTGTTTGTTCAATATTCGGTTTCTACCTCATCTTGGCAGCCAAATCAGAGTAAAAGGGACAAGATGGCCAATTACAACTCCATAGCCGAGCTATCCAAGTACAAAAATGTGGGTTTTAGCAAGGAGACAGGTAATTTTAAACCCTAACCAAGTATAAATAAAGATGTTAAATGTTTTAAGTGTTTGGACAAGGGTCACATTGCATCTCAATGTCCAAATAAGCGTGTAATGATCTTGAGAAGTAATGGAGATGTTGAAACTGAAAGTGAATCAGATGATGATTATGTGCCATCATTAGAGGGTGAAAGTGATGGAGAGGAGTATCCAGTTCAAGGCGAGCATTGAATGTGCAACTAAAGGAAAAAAATGAGGTGGAACGAGATAACATCTTTCAGACAAGGTGTCTTATCAAAGATAAGATATGTAGTATAATTATTAATGGTGGGAGTTGTACTAATGTTACTAGTACAACTATGGTTGAGAAGCTGAATTTACCTACTATGAAGCATCCTAGGCCATATAATTTTCAGTGGTTGAATAAGAGTGGTAAAGTCAAGGTAAATAAGCAAGTGCTTATATCATTTTCTATCGGAAGGTACCAATGCATTGCCTTTGTCGAGCAGATGAAAGAGAGGTTTGAGATGTTCATGCTTGGTAAAATGAAATTCTTCTTGATTACACGTTTGCAAAGTAAGGCTGGAATTTTTCTCTCTTAAAAAAAGTATGCTTGTAATTGTTAAAAAGGCTTGGATGGAGAATTCTAAAGAAGTAAGCACTCCCATCACAGTTGGAACAAAGTTAAGTATGAATAAAGAAGGCAACATAGTTGATCACAATGAATACAGGAAGTTGATTAGAAGTTTACTGTATTTGATTCATCAAGGCAGATATTATTTTACTATAACCTTTTGTGCTAGATTTCAAAGTGACCTCAAGGTCTCATCTTGTAACGATAAGAGAATTTTGAGGTATGTGAAGGGCAAATCAATTATGGGCAGCTTTATGATAGGAGTGAACAATTTACCTGTTGGGTATACAAATGCAAATTGGACTAGAAATTGTGATGATAAAAGGTCATTGTCTCATGGTGCATCTTATTCAGGCAATAGATGAGTTTCATGGCATGGCAAGAAGCAAAATTTAGTAACTCTAAGTACTGAGAGACTGAATATGCAGCTGCCACTCAGACTTATACTTAACTCTATGGATGAAATAACATCTTGAAGATATGAAGGTGGATGTACAACTACCATTGCTGATTGGCTGTGACAACCAGAGCGTCATCAATTTATCAAAAAATCATGTCCAACACTCTAAAACTAAATATATCGAAATCAAGTAGACTTCATTAAAGAAAGAAGGTGGAGAAATGAAGTAAGTGGTAGTGATGTGGAAAACCCCAAAAAGACGTGGCTTAGGGACCCAACGCACACAAGGAATCAAAGAACAACAAGAAAGCTAAACAAGAGTTAAATAACACAAACCTAGACCCAACATTCAAGGAACTCGAACCTAGGTATTTAAGAAGGATATGGATCCACACTCCAGAAAAGAAAGAATTGGGAGTGATGAGTCATTGCAATGCCACAAGAAGAAGTACTTCTTAATAATTCTTTAGTCCTCAAAAGAACCGAGGGAGAAAACCCTTATTTCTATTTCACTCAAAGTTGTATATTTTTTCAGAGCTTAAAGGGGTGCTATTTATAGGCAAAGATAGCAATCCTAAAGAGCAAAATTATACTTAGGAAATATCTTATTTGAAGAAATTTCAACAATGGAAAAATTCACACAAAGAAAATAAACTCCTAGTTAGGAGTGAGTGTTATTACTTATTATAAGTCATCAAGTCTCTCCAATCATATTAATTAGGCCTCTACTCTTTGTTAAACTTGAATTTGCACCATTTGAATTAGTTGGCCTGAATGTCCTCAATCAGCCCATTTAGTGCTTCTTTAATTGCTTTGGCTCTAGCTCGTGTTATTGGGCCTTCTGGAATATGAAATGGACCTCTTGCATCCACTAAAGCTCTATTGTGTTATTGAACCTCTTGCATCTATTGGAGCCTTCCAGCCATCATCTCTATGGTTTTCATCAGGTAAATATATTCATTAAACCTCTGTCAAGAGAGATGTTCCAAAAGTTAAGGCTGACCCTATGTGTTCAGCCACCCTTAGAGGTTAAGGTATTTTTTACCCCTCTCCCTTTCCTTCTTTTATTATTCTTTGGATTTGTTATCAAAGGGAAGATATTTTGCATAAATCTAAAGAATGTGTATACTCATAAAAAGGGGAAGTAGCTTGATGGATAAGGGGGGAGAACTGTCAAGAGGAGAAGAAAAAAGGGGGAGTAGCAAGAGATGCATGTTTCAAGGGAGCTATGAATGACAATGTGTAGCGAGAGCAGCAAATGTCACAATTGTTATATGTGCATTGTTGGATTTAATGTGTTACTAACAAATCCAAAGGGGGAGATTGTTGAACCCATCTTGGGTGACTAATGTTGGATTTGTTGTCAACACCATCTCACAGATTAATTTGTGATTTAAGGTTATGAATGTCTTGAGATGCAGAGAGGTCATTGGAAAAATCGGTAATCACAAGTCAACCCTAATGTTAAAGAGTCAATATTGACCATGACCCTAAATTTTAGGGGTCAATATTGACCTTTAATCGTTGACCATTGACTCTAAAT
>JADCRA010000751.1:93675-134540 GCA_021464305.1 Kandelia obovata
ACATTCAGGCCAACCAATCTTCAAATGGTGTGAATTCATGGTTGACAAAGAGTAGAGGCCTAATTAATATAATTGGAGTGCTTGATGGCTTATACTAAGTAATAACATTCACGCCTAAATAAGAGTTTATTGTCTATGTTGAAATTTGTCCATTATTAGGAATTTCTCCAAATAAAAATTTTTCCTAAGTAGGAATTTGTCGCTCTTTAGGATTTCTATCTTAGCTTATAAATAGGCACCCCTTGTCAATTTTGAAAAATAAGACAACTTTGAGTGAAATAGAAAATAAGTGTTTTCTCCCTCGGTTCTTTTTGGACTAAAGAACTTATTAAGAAATACTTCTTCTTGTGGCATTCCAATGGACTTATCATTCCCAATTCCTTTCTTTTCTAGAGTGTGGTATCCATATCCTTTTTAAATACCCTAGGTTCGTGTTCCTTTGAATGTTGGGTCTAAGGTTTGTGTTATTTAACTCTGGTTTAGCTTTCCTGGTTGTTCTTTGATTCCTTGTGTGCGTTGGGTCCCTAAGCCACGTCTTTTTGGGGTTTTCCACATCAATTGGTATCAGAGTCTATTTCTAAATCAGGTTAAATCCACTCACTCTCCAATTTTCTACATTGTGATTTATTTATTTCTGTTGAGTTTTTCTATTTTGTGCATTACCATTCAAATGCACAAATTTGTTTGTTAAGCTTATAAACGTGCTAATTTTAATTCCAATTGCGACATATAAGTATTTTACTATGGTTTTCTATTTATGAAAAGGAAAAAAAAGAAGGATCAACGGAAAAAAGAAAGAAAGAAGAAGAATAATAGAAAGAGAACATCAAATTCATGTTATTGATAAGGTTAACAGTTTGGTCATATTCCTATCCTTGTTCTCCAAATTGTTAAATTCTACGTCATTTATCTTATTCTACTCAAAATCAATACTCTTGATTTACGTTGCTTAGTTCTTTCTAGAGTTGAAAGGGGAAATCTAAGTGGTAAAAGGCAAGAGTGAAAGTTCATATAAAGAAAAAACCATCAAAAGTGTAAACACGAGGGAGTGTGACACCCTTTTTTGAGTGAAACATGTGAGGGAGTGATTTATGAGGTATCTTAATTATATTGTGTAAAAGTAATACTATGGCATCTAAAGAAAAAGGTGCAACTCAAAAGGGAGCTAGTGATGTGTCCTTCATGATCAAAGCTATGCAACAACAATTCGAGCGCATGAACACCATATTTGATGATATGAGGGAGAGGATGAAGGAGGAAGCTAATACAATAGTAGAGTTGCAAAGGAGGCATGGGGAATATGAGGCTCCTAAAATGACAATTCCTCCATTCCAAGGTAAGAATGATCCTGATGTATACCTAGAATGGGAGAAGAAGGTTGAATTGGTTTTTGACTGCCACAACTATTCTGAGGAGAAAAAGAGTAAAACTTGTTACAGTTAAATTTACTGATTATGCTATTATTTGGTAGGATCAACTTATTTTGACTAGGAGAAGGAATCATAAGCGACCTATTAATACATGAGAGGAGAGGAAGGATATTATGAGGAAGAGGTTTGTCCCTAATCACTATTACAGGGAGTTATACAAAAGGCTGCAAGGGCTTACTCAGGGCACCAAAAGTGTGGAGGACTACCACAAGGAGATAAAGATTACCATGATTAGGGCAAATGTAGAAGAAGATAGAGAGGCAACCATGGCTCGATTTCTACAATGGCTAAATAGGGACATAGCAAATGTGGTTGAGTTGCAACATTATGTGGAATTAGAAGACATGGTGCACATGGCAATGAATGTTGAAAGATAACTTAATCGAAAGGGTTCCACATTGTTTGTTCAATATTCGGTTTCTACCTCATCTTGGCAGCCAAATCAGAGTAAAAGGGACAAGATGGCCAATTACAACTCCATAGCCGAGCTATCCAAGTACAAAAATGTGGGTTTTAGCAAGGAGACAGGTAATTTTAAACCCTAACCAAGTATAAATAAAGATGTTAAATGTTTTAAGTGTTTGGACAAGGGTCACATTGCATCTCAATGTCCAAATAAGCGTGTAATGATCTTGAGAAGTAATGGAGATGTTGAAACTGAAAGTGAATCAGATGATGATTATGTGCCATCATTAGAGGGTGAAAGTGATGGAGAGGAGTATCCAGTTCAAGGCGAGCATTGAATGTGCAACTAAAGGAAAAAAATGAGGTGGAACGAGATAACATCTTTCAGACAAGGTGTCTTATCAAAGATAAGATATGTAGTATAATTATTAATGGTGGGAGTTGTACTAATGTTACTAGTACAACTATGGTTGAGAAGCTGAATTTACCTACTATGAAGCATCCTAGGCCATATAATTTTCAGTGGTTGAATAAGAGTGGTAAAGTCAAGGTAAATAAGCAAGTGCTTATATCATTTTCTATCGGAAGGTACCAGGATGAAGGTTTATGTGATATGATACCTATGCATGTGGGTTAAATTCTATTAGGAAGACCATGACAATTTGACAGGCGAGTTATGTATGACGACTTCAAGAATCAATAATCCTTTGTAATGAATGAAAAACTCATCACTCTTGTACCATTATCACCTTAACAAGCTTATGAGGATCAATTTAGGATTAAAAATGAGAGTGAACAAAAAAGAGAGATTGATAAAAGAGAAAAGAGAGGAGAAAATGTGGGGACAAAAGAAAAAGAGAAGAAAAGAGAGTTTCTATGCAAAAGAAAGTGATGTCAAAAGAACATTCTCTACCAATTAGTCTATGATCATATATTTGTACAAGGAGGCTTATTTTAACACTAACAAGTTTGACCCATCTTTGCCTATTGTTCTTGTTGCTCTATTGTAGGAATTTGAAGATGTATTCTCTAACGATGTTCCAAGTGAATTGCCACCTAATAGAGAAATTGAGTATCAAATTGATTTCATCTTGGGTGCATCCATCCCTAACCGGCCAGCATATAAGAGTAATCCTGAGGAGACAAAGGAGCTTCAAAGGCAGGTTAAGGAGTTTATTTTCAAAGGATATGTGAGGGAAAGCATAAGTCCATGTGTTGTTCCTATCCTACTTGTACCCAAAAAAGATGGGACTTGGAGGATGTGCATTGATTATCGAGCAATCAACAAAATCACTGTAAAGTATTGTCACCCCATACCTAGATTAGATGACATATTGGATGAACTGCATGGTTTATGTGTCTTTTCTAAGATTGATTTGAAAAGTGGATATCATCAAATTAGGATGAAAGAGGGAGATGAGTGAAAAACAGCTTCAAAACTAAGTACGCTTTGTATGAATGGCTTGTTATGCCATTTGGTCTCACCAATGCACCAAGTACTTTTATGAGACTAATGAATCATGTTTTGTGTCCATTCATTGGTAAATTTGTAGTTGTGTATTTTGATGATATTTTGGTCTATGGTAAAATCCTGGAAGAGCATCTTGATCATTTACATTCCATTGTAAGTGTTTTACGTTCTAAGAAAGATTATGCTAACTTAGAAAAATGTTCCTTTTGTATTAATCAAATCCCATTTCTTAGCTATATTGTTAGTGCTAAAGGTGTTGAGGTTGATGAGCAAAAGGTTAAGGCAATTCGTGATTGACCTACACCTAAGTTAGTTAGTGATGTGAGTAGCTTTCATGGTCTAGCTAGTTTCTATAGATGCTTTGTTAAGGACTTTAGCACTATTGCTGCACCATTCACCGAGTTTATCAAAAAGAACATGAGTTTTAGGTAGGGTAGTGACCAAGACAAGGCTTTTAATTACATAAAAGAAAAATTCAGTTCTGCACCCTTACTTGCTTTACCTAACTTTGCAAATGCTTTTAAGATTGAGTGTGATGCTTCAGATATTGGCATTGGAGTTGTTTTGATGCAGGAAAAGCACCCAATTGCTTACTTTAGTGAAAAGTTAAGTGGAATAAGCCCTAATTATCCTACCTATGATAAAGAGTTGTATGCATTGGTATGAGATTTGAAGACATGGCAACATTACCTTTAGCCCAAGGAGTTTGTCAATACTAACCATGAATCTTTGAAGCACTTGAAGGAACAAGAAAAGTTGAACAAAAAACATGTCAAGTGGATTGAATTCATTGAGACCTTTCCTTACATCGTCAAATACAAAGAAGGTAAGGAAAATGTGGTAGCTGATGCATTATCTTGGAGGTATGCCCTTATCTCTACACTTCTGCAAACTTATTAGGATTTGAACATGTTAAGAATTTATATGTGATTGATCTTGACTTTGCTAATGTGTATGAAGCGTGTGAGACGTCAGCCTGTGAGAGGTTTTATAGGCATAAGGCTTTCTTATTTAGGAAAAATCGTTTATGCATGCCTATGAGTTCTTTGAGGGTGTTGGTTGTAAAAGAAGCTCATAAATGCGGTCTAATGGGTCATTTTGGTGTTAAGAAAACCCTAAATGTCCTCAATGAACATTTCTTTTGGCCACGCATGTAACGAGATGTTGAGAGAATATAGAAATGCATAACATGCAAACAAGAAAAATTTAGAGTTTTGGTCACTCTTGTTGAAAGTAACTTCATGTCCATCATTGCAAAGTTGGCTAACACTGATAAGATTGTATTTTAGCCCTTCAACATAAAGCATTTTCTTTGATTTCAACTTTTCTACACCAATTTCAGCAGCACCAATACCTTGAATCTTTAAGGCACCATCATTTCCAAATTTGACTGACCCTTCATCATATTTGGCTACTCCCTTCAACATCTTGGAGTCTCCTGTCATGTGCAAAGAGCAGCCACTGTCTAGGATCCATGGCTTTTCTTTCTTGGAAACTTTTAAGGCTATTTCCATAACCATAGACGTTTCTTTTCCTCTTCTTCTATTTTGGCCGAATGGAGGAGGTTGTATTGGTGTTCTCCTTTGTATTCCTTGATCGGGCAACAATGTCCAACAGTCCTTCGTAGTGTGTGCAACCCTTTTGCATCTTCTATAGATCTCTCCCAACAAATCAAACCTATTTCCAAGTGAGATATGACTTCTGTCTACCAAAGACTACCTTCTTTCTTGATAAAGTCTCCCTCTAGACTCTTGCCTCACATTTCTCATCGTGCTCCAGCACACATTGGGTTTGTGCCCATACTTACCACAGCTCCAGCAAAAACCTTTAAACCTATATTTACTTCTCTTGCTAAGTCCATGTCTCTTTTCTTTAGCCATTGGTATGACAGCCTTCTCTCCATCTTTGACAACCTGTTCCCTTTGGATGGGAGTCTCCACCATAACTTTCCTAACCCATTTTAATTTGGGTTGGTGTCTCTTCTCCATCATGTTATTGAGCTTGCTTTTAAGCACAAACACAATTTTTTTCTTTTCTTCTACCTTCTCACTTGGATTTTCAATGTAGCCAGGTCCTTTCTTCCCAATGAAATGAGGTCTTTGCTTAATTAGACACTCATCCAACTTTCTAGTAGCTGTCTCTTATACACATCTCTTAATTCTCTTCAACTACTCCTCCTCTTTTTCTTTAAACTCCTGTATCTTCACCTGGAGATCAACTTCATCAACACTAGAATTTTCATACAACTTCTTTAGATGATTTACCTCTTTTTCTAGTTGGTTATTTTTGTGCAAACAAGCCCTCAACTTAATCTGAAGTTGTTACATCAACTCATCCTCTTCCTCTTCTGTTGATTCCTCATCACTTAAAGATTCTTAATTATCATCTATTTAAGCAACCAATAGATCCTTTGTAGCCTGATAATCAAAATCATCATCACTTTCCTCTTCAAAATCTTCTTCATCAACCTTGCTCAGGAAATTCCTTCTTTTGGATCTAAAGAATTTCTTTTTCCCTTTGGTATCTATATTTTCAACTTTAAAGTAGCTAGCTTGCTTTCTTCTCCTCCTTGGGACCAGCTCATCATCATCCTCACTGTTTGCTTCTCTTCTCTTTTGGTAATCCATGGCAAAGTGTTTGATTGCTCCATACTTAAAGCACTTTAATGATAATTTTCTCTTAAACTTCCCTTTTCCTTTTCTCAAGTTCTTGGTGATGTATGTCATGACTTCATCTAGCTTAGTATCACCATCTTTTTCTTTAAAGCTACCGTTAGACCCTCCCTTTTTGGTCTTTAATCTTTAATTTTCCCATTGCCTTAAAAGTTAACTCCTTCTCCACCTTAGACTTCTTTTCTTTTTTCATTTGGGCTATTCTCATTTCATAAGCCACTAATATGCAGTGCAAGTCATCTAAAGGAAGCCTATCTAGATCTTTATCTTCTATAGAAGAGACTTTGGTGTTGTAAGTTTCCAGTAAGGTTCTAAGTATTTTCCTTACCATAGTAGAATTGTGGATCTCCTCTCCACAGACTTTGATAAAGCATATTATTTCATGGACTCTTGTGAAGAACACATCCATAGTTTTATCATTTTGCATCTTTATGTCTTTGAATCTGCTCCTCCAAATTTGTTGCTTGACTTCCTTCACAACCTTGTCTCCTTCATAGATATTCTTCAATTTTTCCTAAATTTGCTTGGTTGTGTTGCACCCCATCACCTTAGTGAATTCTTTATCAAACAGGGAGACATATAAGGCATTTCTCACTTTTCCATCACACTCTAAGTTCTTCTTATTATTCGGCATCATAGGACCACCTTCAGCAATAAGGATGAAGCCACTAATAGCAGACTCAAAGACATCAAGACCAAGGGCTGTCTCTTATACACATCTAGATGTGTATAAGAGACAGGGGTATATATCATACTAATTCACTCTGCTCTTAATGTGAGACCTAAAACGGGACTTATTAAATGGTATTAGAGTTTGGTTTATCTGTTGATCTGTCTCTTATACACATCTAGATGTGTATAAGAGACAGCCATAATCTCAAGTAGTAGTAAAAATAAAAACTCACAAATAATGCATAACTTCACTTCGAAGTAGAAAAATTGGATCAACAGATAAACCAAACTCTAATACCATTTAATAAGTACCGTTTTAGGTCTCACATTAAGAGCAGAGTGAATTAGTATGATATATACCCTTTTTACAAATTGATCTGGATTTAACCTCTATGATTTGTTAAACTCAATTATCCAATTTTTTTATCTATTCTTTATGTGAGAGTGGTGGTACGGATATCAATCACACAAAAGCACCGAAGCACACGATAATTTTTAAGTGGTTCACCCACAATATGTGAGATACCTCTACGGTGTGATAAGATCACTCGTAAATCACATAATCCACTCTTGTTATCCATGGATACAATCTGAGTAGGGAAGGATCACTCCTTAACCACTCAAGAAAGGATCACTCCTTAACCACTTGTGGAAGGGTATCCCACCCTATTTTTCAATAAATTTATTGAGAGTTTATGGTAAAATGTTTCTTAGAGAATGATCACTCGATGTGTATAAATTACTAGAGCAGAATATGGATCTTCTTCTTCACTACCAATGTTGTTTCACTCGCTATCGGTGCTACCTGCACGTGATGCTAATGTTGTTTGTACGCGTTGATGTAGCTATCCATGTGTGTTACTAATGTTTTCCACTGTTAATGCTATTTGCATGCACTATTGTTGTTATCCGTGCGTGCTGCTAATGCTGTCCGTAGGCATTGCTACTATTATCTGTGTGCACTACTAATGTTATCCGCATGCACTTTTAATACTGTCTGTAGGCACTATTAATGTTTTCCATATGCACTATCGTCCGTATGTGCTATGACGTCTATTTGCTGCTATCTGCGTGCACTATTAATGTTATCTGCATATACTGTCACTGCTGTCTATTGTCTGCACGTGTTGTACTTACTCTTTGCAGGCACTATGCCCGCTATCTGCACAAACTATGACTTTTGTCCACACATGTTGCGGCTGCTATTCATATGTGTTGTTCCTGCTATTTAAGTGTGCTACTACTGTCTACTCATGCCGCTATTGCTATTCGCCGACATTGTTGCTATTTCCTTGCACCATTGCTACTATCTTTGCGCACTGCTACCATTTATTGGTACACCACCTGCTGCTGCGCGTTGGTTACTGATGCAAGACCCTTGTGCTATTGCTCTACCTCCTTCTGGTTTGTCTTCCTTGGCTGCTTTGTTGGGTTGCAAGTGTGGCTACTACCTTGGTGATGTTTACTGGTGCGGCTACTGCCTTGTGATGAGAATTGTAGAGATGATAGATGGAAGATTCCAATGGATGCAAGAAGTCCATTGCACATTGCAGAAGGCTTAATAACACAAGCTAGAGCTTCAGTGGATACAAAAGGTCCATTGCACATTTTAGAAGTCCCAATAACACGAGCTAAAGCCAAAAAGATTAAAGAAGCACTAAATGGGCTTATTGAGGACATTTAGGCCAACCAAGTTTCAAATAGTTCGAATTCAAGTTTGACAAAGAGTAGAGGACTAATTAATATAATTGGAGTACTTGGTGCCTTATACTAAGTAATAACATTCACTCTTAAATAAGAGTTTATTGTCTGTTGGAATTTATCCATTGTTAGGAATTTCTCCAAATAAAAATTTGTCTTAAGTAGGAATTTGTGCCTCTTTAGAATTGTTATCTTTGGCTATAAATAGTCATCCCTTGTAAGCTCTGAAAAATCATACAACTTTGAGTGAAATAGAAAATAAGGGTTTTCTCCCTCGATTCTTTTGAAAACTAAAGAACTTATCAAAAGGTACTTCTTTTTGTGGTGTTCCAATCGACTCATCACTCCCAATTCTTTTATTATCTGGAGTGTGGTGTCCATATCCTTTTTAAATAACTTAGGTTCGTGTTCCTTCAAATGTTGGGTCAAGGGTTTCTGTTATTTAACTTTGGTTTAGCTTTATTGATTGTTCTTTAATTCCTTGTGTGTATTAGGTCCCTAAGTCACGTCTTTTTGGGGTTTTCCGCATCACCTTGGTAGTGTTTGTTGGTGCAGGTATATTGTGTTAGACTTGTTGTTTGGTGCTGGTATACCCTTCTAGACCTGTAGGGACATTTGTTGCTGCTGGTACACCCTCCTGAACATGCAACGATGTGTTGTTGGTCTACTAGAAAGCCTTTTGGATGTGCTGGGACATGCTGATGGTTTGCTGGAAAGCCTTTTGGTATGGTGGTCAGCTGCTACTATTACCTTTATGAGGGTTTGTTAATGCAATAACTATCTTGTTGAGGGTTTGTTGGTGTGGGCAGATAGCTACCTTGCTCTCTTTCTTTCTTTCCTCCTTGGTCGACTGCACCTTACTGTTTCTCCTTGGTGACTGTTGCACTCTCCTTGGCCGGCAACTCTTTTTCTTCTTACAAGATGCATAAAGTATTTATAAAGCCTTGCGATTAGGGCTACATTGTCTTAAATGGTCATCATTGATTCCTAAAAGTTACACTACACTCAACAACTATATTTGAGTCTTAAAATTTATGGTCAATGGTCAACGGTCAATCTTTCCTTGTCAGGGTTGCCCTGTCATCACTGATTTTTATCAATGACCTTTCTGCATCTCAACGGCATTCATAACCTTAAAATCAACACATCAAACCATGTGAAATAGTGTTGACAACAAATCTAACATTAGCCATTGAAGATGAACTCAACATTAGGTCTATTAGTGAGTTATTGCAAACTACTATTGTACAAGTATCCGACCTCTAATGGTTATCTATACAAACAATGAAGAAAAAACTTTTAGAACCTAAAACCCTTTGAAGGACAAAGGGAGGAAAATACAAGTAACCCTAATGTACTAAACATGCATTATCTAACCATGTTGTGAGGAATTTATAGGGATTGTGATTATAGAATGCTTTTAAAGTGATTTGTGCTAATTTTCAATTAATTTCATTTTAGCCATTATATTTTTAAATTTCATATATTTGACTTTATAAGTTTCTCCAATATTTCAACTGAGTTTTACTTGATCTTTATTTTATATTTCACCAATTGTCCTTTTATGTATGACCTATTAAAATTGTAACATAATGGTAATGAATATGAATTATAATCCTAGGAGATTAGATTAATTAAACTTTTTTAATTTATTGTTAATTCTCTTATTAATCAATTCATATTCATAGATCAAGATTAACATTTAGTTATGTATTATGACCACCCAAATGTTAAGGCTGATAAAATGGTTTGACTAATCTTTTTAATATATAGTCTCTTAATGTAATTTAATTCTTTTATTATACTAATATTCTAATTAGACAGAGTATAAAATTAGTATCTACTCCATATTTTTTTAATTTTATTAGTTCTTAAACATTAATATGGTCATTGATTTCATGAATGAGATCATAACTACTCATGAATAATCATTCCACCTTATGCAAGGATTTCTTCAATTAATACTTATCAGGAGAAAATGAAACATTTTTCCATGATTACTTTATGGTGATGAATCCTTTACTGATTAGTCAACTCTCACCATATAATTCATGATATTTCCAACTTCATCACAATTATTGATTAAGACCTATAAGTGAGATCAAAGTAAATTGATTCCTAAATGAGATATCTTGGGGATCTCAAGTCAAAGGATCACTTACACAATTTTTATCAGAAATTTTTTAGACATACAAATAATGTTCCATTTGAAAATTCTTATAACAAGTCAATTTAATAAACTTGTTCAACTAATAAGCGCTCATATGTTTGTTTAAATACCTACATACTTTACTTTATGAGATTAACTATTTTTTTCATAAGAAAGAAATACAACATATATTAGTCTTATAACTTTATCAATGCCCACTCTTGATGATGCATCAACTAGAAATATTTGAAAATAATACTTTAATGCAATAGGCATATCATAATTATGATATCATCATAATATCTTTGCAAAGTATATTTATTTTATTGACTTTATTTTTAAAATTTATCAATGACCATATTATTATATAAACAATACTAAAACTAAAGAATGTCTTTAATTGATATATAATATGCATGAAAATGTATTTATAATAGTATACATTGGATAATGATATCGGTGATCATGTTCTTACCAAAATGAAAGCTTAACATGAGAATCTACCTAATCCTTTGAAGTGGGACTCTCTTTATCCTTACAATATTCTATTCCATCATCTCTATGATGAAATGAAATCATTCAAGCATACGATTGGATCAATCATAAGACCGAGGTTCCTTATTGAATGACTATATTGCTAGCATAGTACATTATTACCAACTTAACAATGCATGAAATCTTGCTAAGTTAAATAATGAATTTTTTGATCCACAATTTTTTGTTTCATTCAATGATTTGCAAAAAATATGCTCAAATATGATGACTACTTATGTTAGAACCCTTCTAATTTATAGTCTTATTATTTGGAATAATAAACTTTCTTTAGAATATAATTTTTAATTGTCTTTAATAGACTAAAAGTTATTATTCTCATAACATTGAACTTTTAATTTCTCCATAAACTATAAAATCATTCTTAATACTTTAAAAATACTTAAGAATGTCTTTTACAAATTGTCCGATAACTATCATTTGGATCAATTCTATATGTATCCATTATCTTATACATAATATTGCATACATGATACTTCTTATTTATCATATTTCTCTTAATTGTGTCCCTGGAGAGAATTATGTTATGTTAAACTATTTTAACAATATCTACTTAAACTGAAACAACCAAAAACAACCGTTTAAATTTATATTTATAAACTTTAATCATTCAAATCTTTTCAAAATGTAAACTACCTCTCTTTGTCTTTTATGGAGAATATTTTTGGGCTACCAAATATTAATGGAATTAAATAATAGTATATACTTTTCTATTAGTAATATATCATCCATATAAAGCATTAAAAATGTATTGGGCTTTCGTTAACCTTCTTTTAAATACAATATTCATCTATTCCTTTGCTGAAATCAAACCTTTTGATCATTTTATGAAAGTAGATGTTTAAATTCTGTAAAACACACATTCATAATATGTAGCAATAGTAAGCAAAACCTTTATGGACTTAAGCATGACTATAAGGGAAAAAGCTATAATTAAAGCCAAGTTTGTGGCTTTATGTGTAGCCTTTGATCTCTAGTCTAGTCTTATGTGACTATGCATAACATTTATATTTGCTTTTTTTCTTTTAATTAAAGAAATACGCACACGCAATAAGTTTCCTTTTAGATGTATTAATTGAAATCTTTACTTAATTAATGTACATGAAGTCCACTATAGATTCATAGCTTTGAATCTTTCTCTTATACACATCTAGCTGTGTATAAGAGACAGAAATAATAGTATATACTTTTCTATTAGTAATATATCATCCATATAAAGCATTAAAAATGTATTGGGCTTTCGTTAACCTTCTTTTAAATACAATATTCATCTATTCCTTTGCTGAAATCAAACCTTTTGATCATTTTATGAAAGTAGATGTTTAAATTCTGTAAAACACACATTCATAATATGTAGCAATAGTAAGCAAAACCTTTATGGACCTAAGCATGACTATAAGGGAAAAAGCTCTAATTAAAGCCCAGTTTGTGGCTTTATGTGTAGCCTTTGATCTCCAGTCTAGTCTTATGTGACTATGCATAACATTGATATTTGCTTTTTTTCTTTTAAGTAAAGAAATACGGACACGCAATAAGTTTCCTTTTAGATGAGATGTGTATAAGAGACAGGTAGACTGAGAACTTAAAATGACTTGAAGATGTGTATAAGAGACAGGAATTTATGTTGATTTATATTTTCACCCAAAATAACATTAACAAATTCACCATTAACAAGAATGAAATTCCAGTGCATTTCTATCTTAATCTTTGTTTTGGGCTTATCACATCTAATTTCACTAAACCCAAATCCCCATTTGGCTTATGGCTCTAATTGAATTTGATAGGCTTTGTATCCTTTATAATTGCTTTAAAATAATCCTCAAAGAAAGTAAAGATTCTAAAGAAGTAGAAAACAACCCATCTTATTGAAAGAAAGAATCAATTATGCTTCTCTTAGGTCTAAGTAGTAGACTGAGAACTTAAAATGACTTGACAAAAAAGAGTCAGAAGAAGGAAGAGCTGTCTCTTATACACATCTAAATGTGTATAAGAGACAGGCTACAAGTATATATTAGCTATTGGATCTAATTGTATAGAGTCTGTCTCTTATACACATCTAAATGTGTATAAGAGACAGAAATTCGGTCTTGATATACCTCATATCTTTCAAAATCCAATACATAAAAGTTATAGAGCCCGCTGTGAACTTTTCATAGCATCTTAAATCATCTCAATTGGAACTCAAACAAGAGAGTTGTGTTCAAATAATGAAGTAGTGTCATAATTGTCCAAAATCACCCCCATTAACTTTGGTTTGCACTTAATACCTTTAATTGAATGTTAAATCAAAATATAAGAATAATGAGAGCAATTAAATTCAAAAAAGTATAAAAAACTTAATATTAAAAGAGAAGAAATTTAACATTTTACATTCTCATCAATTACACATTTTTTCCTTTACTAATATGAATAAGAAATTCATGCAGCAAACAATAAAAATATAAATTCAAGAATGAATAATGAACCTTTTGACAATTTTTGCACCAAAAAAAATCTCATGTTGACATCTTCCTATAATTAAGGGCAAGAAAACTCTTCCACTAAATTTGACTAACCCATTGATAAAATTCACAATAAAAATTCAAGTATATTTCCAAGGAAGTTTTCATTAAATCCTCATTTGACCACAGTATGGCTTCTTCTTCTTAAAGGTAGATTGTCAATGGTGAGCACGAACTTGCCAAGCTCACCATTCTTGAAATTGATACAAAATATATAGGTCTTCTTTGTTACAGCAACCTTTATAACCTTTCGTATTACTGTCTCTTATACACATCTAGATGTGTATAAGAGACAGAAGTAAACCAACCTCAGTAATTGGGAATTCCATTGTATGCTTTGCAGCTAGTTTCACAATGATCTCATTAACAACATCGATTATTTCAAATTAGCCATTTTTGTGGAATTTTGGCATACTTGATTGGTGTTTGGTTAGCATCTATGTACCTAGATAATGGAAAAAATCAATTTTGACCCATTAACCACAAAGTGATGCAATAACATGTGATAAGGAACATAATGCATAAAACTTTTCATACAATTTAACCTTAATCAAGTCTCAGCAAATATGGAAGAACCAACAAAGACAAAAATGTGTTATGAAACTAAAGATTTCTAATATATAACATAAAATAAAAAATGGCATGACCATTCACCTACCCATATATGATAACTCCAAGTGTTAAGCCTATTTTGGATGACTAATATTAAATTTGTTGTCAACAACATCTCATAGTGTTATATGTGTTGATTTAAGGTTATGAATGTCATTGAGATGCAAAGAGGTCATTGGAAAAAATCAATGATTATAAGTCAAACCTGATGTTGAGGAGTCAATGTTGAGCGTGACCCTAAATTTTAGAGGTCAAGATTGACTATTGACCGTTGACCGTTGACTATAAATTTTAGAACTCAAATCTGACCATTGATTGTAGGGTAACCTTTGGGAATTAACGATGACTGTTGATAATCGTGTATCCCTAATCTCAAGGTTCTATAAAGGCTCTATGTATCTTACAAGAAAAAAGTGAGTTGTAGAAAATTAAGTAAACGACAAAGGCAAGGTAGCATGTCCTTGCACATTTAGGAGGGTATACCAACACTAGTAGACGCCCCTATAGGTCCAGGAAGGTATACCAGTATCAGCAGAACATCCAGGAGGTTTCCTTGTACTAGTAGTGTGTTTAGGATGATGTACCTACATTAGCAAACACCACTAAGAAAGTAGCACACGACATTAGCAGTGCGCACGGACAATAGCAACAGTGTATGTAGACAACATTAACAATGCACACGGATAGCAATGACAATGCATACAGATAGTATTAGCATAATGTCCAGGTAACACCGACAACGGGTGAAACAACATTTGCAACAAAAAAAGGAGAAGATCTATATTTTTCTCTAGTAGTCTGTACACATTGAGTGATTGTTCTCTAGGAAAGGTTTTATCATAAACTCTTGATAAATTTATTCAAAAAAAAAGTGAGATACCCTTAAAGTGATAGGGAAATCAACTCTTTGATCGAGAGATTATTGTAACTGATTAAAGAGTAGTCCTTCTACATGTGGTTAAGAAGTGATTTTTCTACAACCAGACTGTATCTCTTTATAATAAGAGTGAATTGTGTGATTTAAGAATTATCATATCATACCGTGGACGTAACTCACACATTATAAGTGAACTACGTAAACATTATTGTGTGTTTTTCAGTATTTGCATGTGATTAATATTCGTACGATCACTCTCACATAAAAAAGAGATAAAAAAATTAGATTATCAGTTTTAACAAGTTATAGAGGTTAAATCTGAATTAATTTGTAAAAAGAACATATTTCATGACGGTCTTCATCACCAAATACATTATCAGTGAACTTGTTGATTTAACATCATTTGAAAGATATCAATACCAAAAACAATACAGCAGGGGAAAACCAAAAACATTTTTACAAGAACACCTATAGTTTTAGGGTTAGTCATCATATGCTAGTGTTAGAATTGTTTCAGGCAAGAATTAGAGAAATTTTTTACCATCAACTGAAGCTTGGTTGAACATTAGATATGCTTGGAATAGCGATACAAATCAAAATCATGAAAAGAATGCAATAGAAATGAAGATTAGAATTCTCGTACTTGCATCATAAAGGTGGGCAATTTAACAGATAGATTTTTGTAATCCTAACTTCTTCACCAAAGGCTTCCAAGCAGCAGCAATCTAAGCATAAATGAAATTTCTACACCAAATAATATTGTACAATGATTTTGGAAGTTTTACAATTAAAACCCTACATTTAGGTTGCATATAGCTTCTTATTCCTCATTTTTCTATACTACAAATAACTCCATTACATATTATGACGACTTAACAAGCTCTTGGTATACAAAAGTCATGCTATTGTTCAATTTGGGATGTTTCATGAGGGAGGAAGAGTGGTTATTAGGTGATACTTTTAATCAAGTTTTAAGAATTTGAGAAATAAAGCAACTTTGCAATATGCATTTTTAAAGTTATTCTCAATAGGTTGAAATGAAGGCAAATTTTTTAAATTTTGCAAAGAACAAGAGAAGGCAAAGCACATAAGAGATCATAAAGATTAAAGATCAACAGTACTAAGGGAAAGAATTTCATAGATAATGGGTAAAAAGAAATCGGTTTATGAACTTGCCAAAACCCCATAATTAAAAAATGTGTAACCTTTCCAACAAATAGCAATTAGAAAATTTTTTTTGACAAAAAAGAAGAAAAGAATGTAAGAACTTCAATTAGAAGTTAGTGACCACTTACCTGAAAAATACCACCAACATCTCCAGTAAGGCTCTTTATGCAATAAATTTATGCTCACACAATAAATTACTATCTTGTAATAATAATCACACTTTACCTTTTGCTTTCACAAATTTTTAGGACTACCCATTATGTTGCTCTTTACGCTAAGGTCTCCACCAAGTTATAGAAAATATGCCTTCATAATCTTATTTATGCTTATCAAACACTTGAACTCTCTTCATACAATTTCTTTAATGGTTGAGATTCAATGTTCTAGCATACTCAATACTAATTTTTGGTAGCTGAGATTTTCACTTGCAATTGTTATACATAGAAGCATGCCCACACAAGATTATTTCTTTTCTTTTTCTGCCGATTGAATGACATTTTTTGCTGTTTGGTTTTTGGTTTTCGAAAGCACAATATAACTACATATTCATACCCTAGAGATATATGCAATAAATATCCATGAAGGCATCATGGCAATTGATTAGACCACATATTCCACCAAGCACCCGCCTTATTGTTAAGGTTATGCTTCTAAGGTTAGAGTCTATAATCTAAAATTCTTATGGTACATTACTTGTACATTTGAAGCACTATTTTTACACAAAAAATATCTAAACGGTAACCACAAAAAATCTTAAAATCTATTAACTATCCAGTGCACAAACAAAAATGGGAGGGCATTGAATTAGCACACCACCTCTGCTTCTCGCGTACCGCATGCATGGTCAGTCCTATAGGCATCCTTTTGAACCAAAGCATGCATCTGTTGGCATGACTATTGCCTTACTTGAATGATCAGTCAAAACTTTTTCTATAATCTTTTGTCATCATTACTTGTACCTATAGCTTTTTAAAATGCATGCAAGAATGTCAATGATAAAGAGGAAAAGACTCATTATATAATTGTAAAATGCATTTTTCTTTCATTTTGCTTCTATTTTTTTTTTCTGTTGCATTCCCTGTATATCTGGTTTTTTTACTACTTGAGATATAATTATAAAATACTTAAATGGATATTCAATGAAAAATGAAGTTGTTTTTAGACTTTTTGCTCTTGGCTTGTCGTAATTGTCTCTAACTAAGCTGATGTAGAACATAAATGAACCAAATGATATAATAAAAGAGCAGCACAATAATCTACCAGAAAACTCAAATTAAACTCAAGGATTTATCCTAAAATTAAACTTAATAATTAATGAATAATTTGATTGACAAAGTTAATGTTGAATTTTATTTATAAAATGAGTTATAGGAAAAAAATGAAAATAACAAAAAAAAAGAAAATTTATACTAAAAATGAGGAAGTTTCCTATATAATTTGAATAAAAATTAAAAATATCTTAAATAAGAAAATTCTATTAAATATATAAATAAAAGTTTTTTGAATAAGACAATTATAATAAGTATGTAAATAAAAATATTCTAAAAAAAGGTATCCTAATTAGGCACAAAAAAAGATCCTATAGAATAGGAAATATTTCCTTCATCAGTTATTGCATCATTCACCTTTAATTGAAGAGAACTCAATTCCGTTAAGGTAGATGCGACCTAAGCATCTAGCAAAATAGGAGTCAATAAACGAAAGGTATCTTAAGGAAGCCAAGTAGCATCAAAAGCTAGAAGTGCTTTTCATTGGACAAAATAGTGTTAAAATATGCTTTGAGAAGAAGCAATGTGTTCATCATTCAAGATATTCTTAATGTCATCTTCGGCATAATAGTTTATGTAACAAGACTAAAAGGCCGAAAAGAAAGCTCAAAAGTACATCATTGAGGCAATATATTCTCCACATTGAAGATAGAATTAATATTAAAGTCATTAGGCAAATTAAGTAAATATATACTAGGTCTAAGTTTTTCAATGATGGAGTAGAAACCTATAACTCCAGCATACAATTTGCAAACATTCAAAATGAATTCAAACCATGACAAAATCAAAATATTTTTCCTAAAAGTTGTACTGTAGCAAGTTTATAATCAATACTACTTAAAGTAATTTTATGTTTGATATTAACATGCAAATTATGAATATACTTGGAAAAGTTTTTACTAGATTAAAAAGAAAAAATGTCTGAGGAAGGAGAATAAGATTAATAGGTATGCATGGACTGTAATAATAGATAATCTCAAGAGGACCATTAGCAGTGGACCTATTAATAGAATTATTATGTTCAAATTCAATAGTTGATAAAATTAAATCACCAAATTTTTAATTAATTACCTTAGTTTGACTATCTATTTAAGGGTATAATGCAAATAAAAATTTCAAACTAATTGATCAATTTAACTATTTTAGTTGCAAATGATAACTTGTTTAAAAATTAGCTTGACAACATGTGATACATTAGTGGACTTATTGTAGAGAATGAAATGAACTATTTTAATTTGTCAACAACAAGAAGAATAGAATTATGACCACAAGTTATTCTAGACAAATCAAGGATAAATCCATGCGTACATCACACTAATATGGATATGGAACAAGAGGTTGAGTATACAAATTAATGTTATACTTTTTAACTTTAGCAACTTGACTAATGTGGCACTATAACACACTTTAGACACATTTTTTTTAAAGCAAGGCTAGTAAAACCTATCATCAAATAGTGCAATGGTTTTATCCCTTTAAATGACTAGCTAATCCACTAGTATACATTTCCCATAAAAAAAAGTCATAAAATGTTGTACAAAATATGTACAACTTGTTAGCTCTAAATAAATAACTATCATAAATTACAAATCAATATATTTTCATCATTAATAAATTAAAATATATAGCCAAAATCAAGATATGTAAGGTACTTTTTATATAATGTTTCAAATCCTATGATATAAACATTCATCATTTAAAGGGTACAAACAGCTCGCCTAAGAGTATAAACAACTTTATTTTCTATACCAAAGCAATGTTTAGGTACAAGACAATACTCATTAAAAAACTTAACTCATGTAGCATGCTTAGTTTTTATTTTTTATTTTTTTATTTTTTTGAGAATTCAAATAATGCAATACTTGATAATCAGAAAACAAAACAAAACAAACTCTTAAAATAAACAATAGTACCTCTAATAGTGATATGACTAAACCACAATATAAAACTCTTTATCATAAGTTTGAATATTTCTACTTTACTTTATTGAGTTTTTTGTCGAGAAATGCAATGAAATATTCTTCCTAACTCAAGACTCCTTTTATACCAACCTCTACTATGTTACCAATAACCTTAAACACTTTGTTCAAGTTGAGATACCTCAAAATAAGAATTACATTAATTTGATTTTTTATTAAATTATTAAAATTCTCCTTTTTTTAAACAATCAATGATAAGGGTTATAATAGTATTAAATCCCTTAATTGACCTCTTATAAAAGCAACCAAGTTATGAAATTATATGTTATTCTACTTGTCTATTCAACTTCTCACATTCATTAAAATTCATTTTATGATGTTAAAGATTTTGTAGATGTGAATTAGGAACTAAATTAATGACATATTGTATGTCTTTGGGATTTGGCTTGGTGCCCTTAAGGCAAGAATTCACGTGATTCACGATAATGTTCTTACTTTTATACTTAAAGATTTACATATTTTTCCTACCATAATTAATTGCATTAAGGTGATAAAGCCAAAAATGACTTAAGAAGACATAAACTACGTTAATAGGTAAGACATAAGAATAAACCTTATGCTTATGATTACCTAATGAAATGCGAACTAGACGTCACTTAGTGACTAATAGAGTGATTTTGTTAATCCAAGCCAACTAAAAAAATTGTAGGTGTGGTTATATCTTAAGATTCAACCTAGAAAGAATAGGCTTAACAATAACACTCATAGTAGTCCTTCAGCTAAAAACCAAAATTTGCTCAAAACCTGTGACAACTTTTGCAGCAGCCCGCCCAAGAGGTCACCCCAGCATAGCCTGGGGGAACTTCTGCACCAGCCTGCAGCGCTGCCTGCTGGTACCACTGCGGCAGACCAACCGCGCACCTCCACAGCTGCGGCAGCCCACAGAGCTGCCTGGGGGAACTGCGGCGGCGCAGCGCTGCCTGCTGGTACCTCTGCTGTAGCCCTACTGCGCAGCCTGGGGGAACTTCTGCGGCAGCCTACAGCACTGCCCACTGGTACCTCCAGGGCAGCCCAACAGTGCGCCTCCACAGCTGCGGCAGTGTGCAGAAGTGGACAGGGAAACAGCTGCAGCAGCACACAGAGCAGCCTGGGCGGCCTCATGTGGCAGCCCGACGGATTGCCTCAACGGCTATGGCAGCAGGCGGCACTGAGTGCACTCCCGCGGCAGCCCGACAGCGCAGTGTGTTGTCACTTCTGCAGCAGCACGCAGCAGCCTGACGGCACAACGTGGGGTCACTTCTGCGACAGCACACAGCGCAGCCTGGGGTGACTTCTGTGGCAGCCCGTCGGCGAGTCACCGCAAAGCAGCCTGGGGGAAGTTCTCGGCAACCCGCAGCACTGCCCGCTGGTACCTCTGCAGCAGCCCGACGGTGCAGCGTGGGATCAGTTCTGCGGCAGCAAGCAGTGCACACTGGGGTGACTTATGCAGCAGCCCGCGGGGGAGGTCACCCCAGCAATGCGTGGGGGAACTTCTGCGGCAGCCCGCAGCGCTGCCCGCTGGTACCCAGGGGGCAGCCCAACAGCACAGCGTGGGGTGACATCTGCAGCAGCACTGAGCGCAGCCTGGGGGAATTTCTTTGGCAGCCCGCAGAGCTGCCCGCTGGTACCTCTGCATGAGCTGTCCGCTGGTACCTCTGTGGCAGCACGCAGCGCAGCCTGAGTTGACATCTGTGGCAGCCCGCGGGGGAGGTCACCCCAGCGCAGCCTGGGGGAATTTCTGCAGCTGCCCGCTGTTACCTCTGTGGCAGCCCGAGGGAGGAGCGTGGGGTCACTTCTGCGGCAGCATGCAGCGCAGCCTAGGGTGACTTCTACAGCAGCCTGCGGGGAGGTCACCACAGCACTGCCCGCTGGTATCTCTGCAGCAGTGCGATGGTGCGCCTCCACGGCTGCGGCAGTGTGCTGAGCTGCCTGGGGGCACTCCCGCAGCAGCCCGACATTGCAACGTGGGTTCACTTCTGTGGCAGCACGCATCGCAGCCTGGCGTGACCTCTGCGGCAGCCCGCGGTGTAGGTCACCCCAACGCAGCCTGGGGGAACTTCTTCCACAGCCCGCAGAGCTGCCCACTGGTACCTCTGGAGCAGCCTGACGGCGCAGCGTGGGTTCACTTCCGCAGCAGCACGCAGCGCAGGCTGGGGTGACTTCTTGTGGCAACCCGCAAGAGAGGTCACCCCAGCGCAGCCTGGGGGAACTTCTGTGGCAGCCCGCAGCGCTGCCTGCTGGTACCTCTGCGGCAGCCAACAGCGCACCTCCACAGCTGAGGAAGTGCACAGAAATGCCTGGGGAACTGCTGCGGCCTCAGCGGCCTCATGCGGCAGCCTGACGGATTGCCTCAATGGCTGGGGCAGCCCGCAGCAAAGGTCACCCCAGCACAGCCAGGGGAACTACTGTGGCAGCCTGCATTGTCAATTTTAGACTTACAGGTTCACAAAACCGGGCCAAAGAAAAAAAATAAAGTGCACAAACAAAAATGAAAAAGGTAACAACCAAACTCATTAGAACTCTCTTTCATGATACTAAAGGCCTAAATTTAGCATAGGCCCATTTTAAACTCATACTATTCTAATTATATAGACTAATATCATTACCTTTTTCCTTATTGTCCGTGTAGGAAATGTAGCCCTTGTTAAGAAATTTCTAATATTATGATTGTTTATTAAGAAATTGTAGCAAATGAATCAAGGTACGTGAGAGAATGTCAGGAAAAGACAATTTAAATTTGTAGTTTATGTATTGTTTTAGTTAATATATTATAGTAATTTCGCCTTTTTACATATTTTGATTGATAGTCGTTAGTCATAATATGTATTTTGTAATTTGTCAAAATATGGAATATGATTTGTAAATATACTCTATTTATAGGATATTAGATGTAATTTATCTATGCATAACTTTATATTTCTCATTATCCTTACTATATTTAGTTGATTATGTATGATATGCACTAACCAAGATTATTTTAAGACTTTTAGCAAAAACCTTTTATGACATATTATTGCTTTATTGATGTTTTATGCTAATATAAATTTGATGCACAATATTATTTGGCAAAATAAGTATAGGTAGAATTATATATCACACTTAAAAATAACTAGACACATTAACTATTACGTATAGTTTAATGGTCACCATGTATTAGAAGTGAAATTTTGAGATCAAAACTCATTCAGAGATAACTTCTCCTCCTTTTATTTCAACTCAACTAAATAATTAACTTGATTCATTTATTTATATACTTTTAAGTGTTATATTAAGAGAGAGAAAATTTTAACTCTCCTCTTTTTAATTGTAAAGAGTAAATAGGTTAAATTAGCACACTTCTTACTTGTAAGCAATCTGAATTAACCTAATTAAAGAAAACTCAAGAAAATTAATGCACCATACTTATAGTCACACTAACCCATTAGAGAACATCATGTCAAGATCATTCATGCATGTCAAATTGCTAACATTTGTCTATCCATAATAAACTTAGGTTTTGTTTAGTAAATTGACATTTTTTGATTTCTAATTAAATTTCACATAGATAATGGAAAAATTATTTGGAAAGGTTATCATTCTCATTTTCTTTTGAAATCCAATTAATTTTTGACTCAAAAATCAAATTTCTTAAAATGTAAAACAATGGGATGAGTCTTAAATATCGTTGAAAATTTTTGGTTCAAGAGGCCTTTGGTGCCTATTTGTTGTGGATGATAAGCTCTCTCTCTCTCTCTCTCTCTCTGCCCCCCTCCTTTATGTAAGAAATATATTGAAGTAGAATTTAGGTTAAACCCAATTTTAAAAGTGAACCTATAATCGTGTATCAAGCGCATATGTATATTTGTTTTCAATTTAATCAAGTGATTTCTTATCTTTAGTTTGTAATAAAATGGTGAATGTAATGATATGATCTTGTTACTTTAAACTTAGATTTAAAGTTTAAAAACATGATCGTTGATATTAATGATGACCTTTTATTTGTATCCAAATTCAACATATCTTGGTTATCATTTTAATGCATTAAAACTACCAAATGCATCATTAAGCAGCAACAATTGTCTAGACAATTAAAATTTTGAGCTCTTAAGTTAGATGTCTTGGTTTCAAGTCCATACAATTAGAAACTATACGTGTGTTGTTAATAAATCCTAACTTAAAGCCCTTTATAGTTTTAATAGAATTGGTTGTGCTTGAAAAAAAAATTATTACTTAACACTGAACAAGATCAATCTTTAAGTGTAATAGTTCACGATCATAACAATAAATGGTCTTTAATATAATGTATAAATTTGTACTTTTAATGACTCAGCCTATTATCGTGATTGGTTCAATGCTTTTAAAGTTTTTAGTCCTAATAAAGGTCCTTTTTTAGTTGGTGCACATAATAATGGAGACAAAATGAACTATTTTGAAGACAAATTAACTAGTTTAAGCAGTGATAAATTTTTAGTCATTTAATTTATTTGGGTATTGAGAGTGCAAATAGGAATCCTATGCTAGGTAATAGAATTGTTTTTATTTATATTAGATTAAAAGGAGATGAGATAATTTTCTACATCAAGAAAATTAAACTCCTTATTATCAACAAGTTGTCCTCTCACAAGTTTATAATCACAAATAATAAATATAGTAATTGTGATGCAAAAGCTTCCAAATTTAATTTATTTGTTTGTTTGTTTTATTTTAATTATTAATTTTAATTATAAATCATGCGACTTGCTTGTGATTATTTTAATAGATAGATGATTACTATTATATAAAGTTTTGTTCAATCAAGGGTTAAGATTTATTATCAACATAACCTAGTATAATAGATTTATTTGTTGGATAGATTTTAAAAATTTGTTGTTTTATTAAAATATCAACACATGTTGACAATTGTGATTTTCTCTAAATCTTAACTTTAATTCTCTTATTCCAACTTCAATTTTTTATTCAAATTAGCTCTTATTTTAGTTTCTCTAAAAAAACTTGTTTTAGACCCAATAAGATCTAACTATTTTATTAGAGTTTTTTTTCTCACTATAGTTAAAGATGATGATATAAGATGATATATGGTATAACAAACTAAAGTTTCATCGTAGCTTTGCAGTGACAAAAGGCTGTGGAAGCTAAATAGAAATTTTGAAAGACAACACAATGTTTTTGATATACCAATAAGTGGTTTTACAGGTAAAAAAATCTAGAAGAATTTGAAAACCCATTTCATGATGTTGGACCATTAATAATATGGCAAAAGTAGCTTGAAAGTGAGGTTGATTTGTGCTTTAGACCTAAATAATGATGAAATTAAGGTAAAAACTATTAATTTTTCATGGAAAGATACAATGGTAGATTATTTCAAATGGGAAACAAATCTACAATTATTTTGAATGAAAGCCAATGATAAAAAAACAAACAATACTATTTGTTGATCTTGAAATGAAGTGTTTTACACTTCAATGGTAAGAAAAGAGTTTAAAGTAGTGCACATTATAAATAACCAAAGGTTAGTACTTAAGAGCATATGAAAGCAAAGTTATAGAAACAATTTTTACTTACTAATTATATGATAAATTTGTATGAAAACTCTATTCATTGAAGCAACAAGGTAATCTGTTGGGAAATATAATGCATCTTTCAATAATTAATTTATTCAAGTTGATTTAAACAAGATCAATGAACAACTGACACCCTTTATCTTATTTGTTTGAATCAATTTATTATAATGCAATGAAAGTTGTTTGTTTATTTAATCTTAAAGATGTCTGATAATATGATTTAATAGTTAAAAAAAAGTTTTGCAATACAAAGCTATGAGATTAAGTATGAAAGATTTAATGAAGATGAATAAAGGCTTTAGAATAATTGAATAAGTAAAAAAAGTAATAAAAAGAGTTGCCCAAAATGTTAAGGGCAGTATTGGAATGTTGCTATCATTATGAGTGAAAAGGGTAAAAATTTAGCATGATCTAGTATTGAAATTAACTCTAGTCAAGATATTTTTAAAGCTAATAGTAACTTGCAAACTTGATATTTTATGTGCAACAAAAGGACATCACTCTTACTATTACTTGCAATAAATGGTGACTTTGGAGAGTTTATATAATAATGAGAAAACTTTAGAAAACCTTGTATATGATGAATATATTGAAGAGGAAGAGGATATCAATGTGTATACCAATCTAAAGAGAGTCCCTATAGTGCAAAAACCTTATTGATCCATTATGATTAAGTAAAGAGAATTTCTCATGTGTTAATAAATATGTTAATGAGGAATAAAAATTACTATACAATCATGTATTATAAAGAACTGTGACTAAAGGGTGAAATATCAATAATACGTAGATCCTATTACTAAAAATTGAATCTAAATGTTATAAGTGTTTGGATCTTATTCATTTTGTACCTATCTTTATCTTGATTTTATTAGAATCAAGAAATTTAGTCCCAAATCAACACCTTTGTTATTAGCATGAATTAATTTGATGAATAGTCATGTGCAAAAAGTCTCATTACAAGTCCAAATGAATAAAGAATTTGATGTACTCCAAGTAATTATATGTGTTAATAAATATACAATCATGTATTATGAATGATTATGACTGTGGTGATATCAAATATCGATAGATCTTATTAACTCAAAAAATTGAATCTTTACGTTATTGGTCTTAGGATCTTATTGATTCTTTATCAATCCTTTATTTTGATTTTATTACGATAAAGAATTAGTTCCAATTAAACATCTTTGTTATTAGTGTGGAATTATTAATCTAGTGAATAGTTATGTGCAAAAGTTTTATTACAATTTCAAAAGATTAAAGAACTTGATGTATTCAAAGTATTTATTCTTATAGTTAAGAATCTTCAATTCTTCGTAACCTCAAGAGAATTTTTCTTTAAAGTGGAAATCATTATTATGTGAGCAAATGTTAACAAGAGGTCATCAAAGAAATCCAACTAATAAGAGCACTTAGGTAGAAAAGAGATTAATTAAAAAAGATCTGTCCTATTTCTATTATAAAGTTTTTAAGATATTTTCGTTGAAGATAAACGTTTCTTCATCTAGGGATTACAACAAAGAAACGTCAAATTTTTAATTTATTTTATTTATTTTGATTTTATTTTAGTTATTAATTTTAATTAAAAATCATGTGATTATTTTAATAAAAAAATTATTAGAATTAAATAGAGTTTTTATTTAATTAAAGATTAAAAATTCATTTTCTCAAAATATCAACCTTGTTAACAATGTGATTTTTTTCTAAACTTTAACTCTAATCTCTTATCCCAATTTCAATTCTTAAGCTAAATTCAGCTATTATCTCAATTTATTTACAATAACTTTTAAGGTTAGTTCATGGTCAATTTGTACCTCTTTTGGTCTTTTGTTATTTTTTTAGTTCATAACTTGTCTTTCTTTCACGTTGTTCTTGTTTTGCTGTTCATTAGTTATTGCATTACTTCTGCATACCTAAAGGATATGGAATAGACGATGAGTTGAGTGTAGCTGGATGGGCAATGTGATAGACAAGAATAAAGTCATCTCGAAGCATTTCACATTGTCAAATAAATAATTATGTATTGATGTCTTGAGTACATTTCACATTGCAAACTTCTAAGAAAATCAATAATTGGTGTCTTTATGTTGATTTTAATGTTAGTTTTATTATTATGTGTATTTATTATACAAATTAATAAATTTTTTTAATATGTGTAGTATTTTAATCTTTATTTTAAATGTAAATATAACATATTTTGATGGTTATTATTTATAAATTAATGTATTAATTAGTATTTATTTATATATCAATTTTGTTAGATTAAAAATAATATTATTGACAAAATAAGAATTAAATGACAAACATATTAAATGTACAGTAAATAGTAAAATCATACCATAAGTAGTAAAAATAAGTTGACATGTGTATGAAACAGGACTTTAGTTTTTTCATTGTTTTTTGCTTGTAATTCCCTGTCCACTTGCAACTATCCATAACCCCACCCTCTCTCTTTTTCTTTTGCTTTGTTTTTTTTTTTCTCTGATGCCCACCATTAGTGACTCCTGAAGCCCTCCTCTTTAGATTTCCTTTCCATCACTGCCATCCAATTTTGTTGAGATAAAAGAATAATTTATATTGACAAAATAAGAATTAAAATGACAAACATATTAAAAATACCAGTAAATAGTAAATCATACCATTAAGTAGTTAAAAATAAAGGTTGACAGTGTAATGGAAACAGGACTTAGGTTATTCTTACATTGTTTTGCTTGGTAATTCCCGATTCCACTTGCAAACTATCCATAATCCCCACCCTCTCTCTTTTTCTTTTGCTTTGTTTTTTTTTTTTCTCTGATGCCCACCATAGTGGACCCTGTAAGATGCTCCTCTTTAGATTTCCTTTCACACGTGCCATTGACTAGGTTTCACTTCTCAGCCTAAAGCATATCCTTAATTCCATTTAATTTTATTGAATGTAATTTTTTATTCCACCTTATTTCCTTTTTTTATTTGATCAATTTTCGAGGGATTTCGAATTCAATCTTTTTTGGTGCCTTTACGTATAGTTAAACTGATACGCTAAACAATAGATACTAAGCTTATGTTAAATTTCATTTTTTATTAATTTAGATTATTCCTGTGCTTAATTTTAGTTTTTGTAATGGGGTCTAGGTAGAGGCTGGAAATGCAGCAGTGGCAGCCAAACGTTGTCTCGACGCTGCTACTTTCTTGATGTTTTCTGGTTAGGAATCTTTTTTTCATAGTTGCTTGCATTGGGATTTGAGCTTGCCATTCTTAGCTTTAGTAAATTCCATAAATCAAATGACTTCAATATCGAGAAGTACACCACTGGCTCTTTGGAGAACAATAGGGGATATACAGAGGATTATTGGCCAATTTATGGGCTTATTGGTGCTTGTTGGAACCACACTTGGTTGGACCTAGTTGTCACTGCTTGCTTCTCATGCTAATGAGATAATGAAGATCTCAGTCCATATATAGACCACTTATCTTGTTGTGGTTAGCGTTTTCTGTTTCTAGTGCAAGCAGTTCTATTGGGGGTATTATATTTGCAATTAGTGCTTGCATGGTAGACTAATATTAGCTTCAAATGATATATTCTTGCCAAGATATGCACACGGGCATTATTACTGTGAACAATGATAAAAGTTTCAACTCATGAATTGATTGTGTGCTATGTGTGTAAAAGTTTCAAGATCCGTCACAATTTTAAACGCATATGTGTGCACTAAAAAAAAAAAATGCATGAGTTTGAGCGTGTTGATATTTTTTAGTTCCTTGCATTGCCTAATGACTTCTCTCTTTTGCTTGATTAACTTTAGTACTCATTGTCACATGCATTTCATGAGTCATTGTAACTATCGTTTAGGTTTCTATTAGTGTAACAAAAAGGAAGATGGACAGAATTTAAAAGAGAATGAAAAGAATTGACTTATATTGAGGTATGCAGTAACCAAAGCTTTGCTTCAGTCACAAGACTAAGACAAATGCAATGAATGGTAGAATATTTATTCCTTTATGTAGCTATTGATTTAAATACAACATCCTTATTCTTTATTTTTGTTTATCTTTTTATTTTTTGTTTAATTTATTTATGTTAGTTTAGTGATGTAAGTAAATGAGACTTTTTATTTTGGTTTCTCTTATGTACCCAAACTTTGATACCAGAATTCTTCTATTTCATTGTTCATGTGATGTTTTTAATGTGAGAATGATAATGAAAGTGATATTTTACATAACTAATTCTTAAAAGTTGAGACTTTTAACATTTTCTAATGATGTGAGGAACATAGTGATGGAAAAACGAAATTGGAATTGGCTTAGGTCGAAAGCATATCAAAATTCTTGTATGACTCCATTATCTAAAAAAGTCTCTATAATTCTTGGATCAAATTTGGGAGACAATTGCACTAAGGTGTTGGGAAGCCCTTACCTTTTATTAATGTGGAAGAATTAACTTTAAAGATGACTTTTTCTGTAAACATTTCCACCAAAAAATATAAAATTTTTTCATGCCAATGGTTTTGTACTAGGGCAAAACCTGAAAAATGTAGTAAAGTTGTTCAAAGTGCAGTAACATTGTTGCAAAATATGAGTGTAGCAAAGGTGGTCGAAATGCAACAAAAAATGATTTGCTACAAAAAAAACAAGAGTTATAAGATGATGAGATGTTGTAAAAAGTAAGAGCAACAAGATGACAAGAAAGATTTATTTTTTGGATCCAAATATAGATTTTAAGAGGCCCCTTAACATCATTTAAACTCAAATACCATTTGAAAGAAACCAAAAATGAACATAAATGAAAAGGAAAAGAACAAGAGAAAGAGGTTGGTATTGAAAAAAGTGAAGAGACATTATTGTGAAACAAAATGAAGCTATAGTAACTTTGGATGTTAGAAAAAGCTTTTACATTGTCTAAGACAAACTCTTAAATTTATAAGACGTATTAATTAACCCCAAATACAAGTAAAAGTTAGCCTAAAAATTAGTCAAAATTTTTATAGCAAAGTGACTCCTTGATCTGTGGAAATAAAGATTAATTAAACATTGACTCCAATTTCTTTCAAATGAGAGGTAGTGGCGTTAATCAAACATCACTCCATTCAAGCATGGTCTTTACACCTTTATCGAACATTAAGTTGACGATGATTTTATTTTCATTTTGGTCATTATGCTTTGGAAGAAAAGCCTTTCATTTACAAAAGACTTTATCTCAATGATCATATATTATTGAAATTATTCTTAAGGTACTCTATATAATTAGAGATAAATATGAAACTATTTATTTTTCAAAATAATAATTAAAACGTTTAAAGTTAACTACTTTGAGTTTAAATTAATTACAAAAGTTAGATAAATATTAACAATTCACTTGGTTCCTAATGTAACATATAAAAGATAAACCTATAAACCATTAACATATGTTTTTAAAAAATATTAGTTTCTATGTTAGAAAATTTAGTCAATACTAAAAAAACTTAAACTTTGTGATCGTAAGTCTATATAAGTTATACTGAATTTATTTTTTATTAATGAATAATTATCGTGTTACATCTGATCCAACTTGCTTAGGAAATTCCTTCTTTTGGATTTAAAGAATTTCTTTTTCCCTTTGGTATCTGAATTTTCAACTTTAAAGTAGCTGGATTGCTTTGTTCTCCTCCTTGGGACCTGCTCATCAGCATCCTTACTGTTTGCTTCTATTCTCTTTTGGTAATCCATGGAAAAGTGTCTGATTGCTCCATACCTTAAGCACTTTAAAGGTAATTTTCTCTTAAACTTCCCTTTTCCTTTTCTCAAGTTCTTGGTGATGTATATCATGACTTCATCTAGTTTAGTATCGCCATCTTTTTCTTTAGAGCTACTGTTAGACCCTCCCTTCTTGGTCTTTAATCTTTAATTTTCCCATTGCCTTAAAAGTTAGCTCCTTCTCCACCTTAGACTTCTTTTCTTTCTCCATTATGACTATTTTCATTTCATAAGCCACAAATATGCAATGCAAGTCATCTAAAGGAAGCCTATCTAGATCTTTATCTTTTATAGAAGAGACTTTGGTGTTGTAAGTTTCCGATAAGGTTCTAAGTATTTTCCTTACCACAGTAGCATTGTGGATCTTCTCTCCACAGACTTTGATGAAGCATATTATTTCATGGACTCTTGTGAAGAACACATCCACAGTTTTATCATTTTGCATCTTTATGTCTTTGAATCTGCTCCTCCAAATTTGTTGCTTAACTTCCTTCACAACCTTGTCTCCTTCATCGATATTCTTCAATTTCTCTTAAATTTGCTTAGTTGTATTGCACCCCATCACCTCAGTGAATTTTTTATCGAATAGGGAGACATATAAGGCATTTCTCACTTTTCCATCACACTCCAAGTTCTTCTTATTAGTCTGCATCATAGGACCACCTTCAGCAATAAGGATGAAGCCACTAATAGCAGACTCAAAGACATCAAGACCAAGGGACATCAGATATGGAAACATTCTGTCTTACATAATTGATAATTTTGTCTATCAAACGTAAGGATCCCTTACGTGTTGACACTGCTCATGCTATCCATAATCTCAAGTAGTAGTAAAAATAAAAACTCACAAATAATGCACAACTTCACTTCGAAGTAGAAAAATTGGATCAACAGATAAACCAAACTCTAATACCACTTAATAAGTACCGTTTTAGGTCTCACATTGAGAGGAGAGTGAATTAGTATGAGATATACCCTTTTTATAAATTGATCTGGATTTAACCTCTGCGATTTGTGAAACTCAATGATCCAATTTTCTTATCTCTATATGAGAGTGGTGGTACGGATATCAATTACACATAAGCACCGAAGAACACATGATAATTTTTAAGTGGTTCACCCACTATATGTGAGATACATCTACGGTGTGATAAGATCACTCCTAAATCACATAATCCATTCTTGTTATCCATGGATACAGTCTGATTATGGAAGGATCACTCCTTAACCACTTATGAAAGGATCACTCCTTAACCACTTGTAGAAGGGTATCCCACCCTATTTTTCAATAAATTTATTAAGAGTTTATGGTAAAATGTTTCTTAGAGAATGATCACTCGATGTGTACAGATTGCTAGAGCAGAATATAGATCTTCTTCTTTACTACGAATGTTGTTTCACTCGCTATCGGTGCTACCTACGCGTGATGCTAATGTTGTTTATACGCATTGATGTAGTTATCCATATGTGTTGCTAATGTTGTCCACTGTTAATGCTATTTGCATGCACTATTGTTGCTATCCGTGCATGTTGCTAATGTTGTCCGTAGGCACTGCTACTATTATTTGTGTGCACTACTAATGCTATATGTAGGCACTATTATTACTGTCCGTAGGCACTATTAATGTTTTCCATGTGCACCATTGCCTATATTTGCTATCGCGTCTGTCAGCTACTATCTGCATGCACTATTAATGTTATCTGCATATGCTGTCACTGTTGCCTATTGTCTGCACGTGTTGTACTTATTGTTTGCAGGCACTATGCTGCTATTTGCACAAGCTGTGACTTTTGTCTACACATGTTGCGGCTGCTATTCACATGTGTTGTTCCTGTTATTGGAGTGTGCTACTACTATCTACTCATGCCGCTATTGCTATTCCCTCACACTGTTGCCATTTCCTTACGCCATTGCTACTATCTTTGCGTACTACTACCGTTTATTGGTGCACCACCTGCTGTTGCATGTTGGTTGCTAGTGCAACACCCTTGTGTTGTTGCTCCACCTCCTTCTGGTTTGTCTTCCTTGGCTACTTTGTTGGTTTCCTAGTGTGGCTACTACCTTGGTGATGTTTACTAGTGCGACTGCTGCCTTGTGATGAGAATCGTAGAGATGATGGGTGGAAGATTCCAATGGATGTAAGAGGTTCATTGCACATTTCAGAAGACTTAATAACACAAGTTAGAACTTCAGTGGATGCAAAAGGTCCATTGCACATTCTAAAAGGCCCAAGAACACGAGCTAAAGCCAAAAAGATTAAAGAAGCATTAAATGAGCTTATTGAGGACATTCAAACCAACCAAGTTTCAAATAGTGCGAATTCAAGTTTGACAAAGAGTAAGGCCTAATTATATAATTGGAGTCTTGATGGCTCATTAAGTAATAACATTCACTCTTAAATAGGAGTTTATTGTTTGTGTTGAATTGTCCATTGTTAGGAATTTCTCCAAATAAGAATTTTGTGTTAAGTAGGAATTTGTGCTTCTTTGGATTGCTATCTTTCCTATAAATAGTCATCCTTGTAAGCTGAAAAATCATACAATTTTGTGTGAAATAGAAAGTAAGGGTTTTCCTCCTCGGTTCTTTTGAGGACTAAAGAACTTATCAAAAGGTACTTCTTCTTGTGGTGTTCCAATCGACTCATCACTCCAATTCCTTTCTTTTCTGGAGTGTGCGTCATATCCTTCTTAAATACCTTAGGTTCGTGTTCTTTGAATGTTGGGTCTAGGGTTTCTATTATTTAACTCTAGTTTAGCTTTCTGGTTGTTCTTTAATTCCTTGTGTGCTTGGGTCCCTAAGCCACGTCTTTTTGGGTTTTTCGCATCACCTTGGTAATGTTTGTTGGTGCGGGTATATTGTGTTAAACGTGTTGTTTGGTGCTGGTATACCTTCTGACCTGTAGGGACGTTTGTGTTGCTAGTACACACCTCCTAAACATGGAATTATGTGATGTGGCTTTATTTGTAGCCTTTGATCTCTAGTTTGCTTTCTTTTTTTTTTTAATTAAAGAAATACGCACACCCAATAGGTTTCCTTTTAGGTGTATTAATGAAATCTTACTTAATTAATGTACATGAAGTCCACTATAAATTCATAGCTTTGAATCATTTATTAGAATTAATTTCACAATTGTTTTGTTATAACTAGTGGATTCATCTTAAATGAGTAATACATCATTTCATATTTCAAGGGAAACTTATTTTTCTATATAGTATGATATATCCTATTACATACAAAGTTTCTTCTCACATATTAATTTGGGTGTTGAACCTTTTTAGGTTCTATCTTCTGGGTATTCTCTATATAGTATGGTAGTTTAAACCAAACCATAACATTGTAGAAATTTATGTTGATTTATATTTCACCAAAAATAACATTAAGAAATTTAACTTAACAATAATGAAATTCCAAACTGACTCCCTTTACTTGTTTGTTTGAATCAATTCATTATAGATGCAATGAGAGTTGTTTGTTTTATTAATCTTAAAGATGTCTAATAATATTTAATAGTTAAAAAAAAGTTTTGCAATACAAAGCTATGAGATTAAGTATGAAAAATTAATGAAGATGGAAATAAAGGCTTTTAGAATAATTGAATAAGTAAAAAAAAAGCAATTAAAAGAGTGTCCCAAAATATTAAGGGAGTATTGGAATGTTGCTACTATTGATGAGTGAAAAGGGTAAAAATTTAGCATGATCTAGTATTGAAATTAACTTAGTCAAGATATTTTTAAAGCTAATAATAACTTGCAAACTTGATATTTTATGTGCAACAAAAGGAACATCACTCTTACTATTACTTGCAATAAATGGTGACTTTGGCAGAGTTTATAAATAATGAGAAAACTTTAGAAAACCTTGTATATATGATATATTTGAAGAGGAAGAGGATATTAAGTGTATCCAATCTGAAGAGAGTCCCTAAATGTGCAAAAAGTAATGTTTAAGGAGAATTAGTCAAAAAAAAAAAAAAGATAAAATACTAATTGTTGATCCATTATGATTGAGTAAAGAGATTTCTCATGTGTTAATGAGGAGTAAATAATTACTTTACAATCATGTATTATAAAGACTGTGACTAGGGTGAATATCAATATATCGGTAGATCCTATTAACCTAAAAATTGAATCTAAATGTTATAAGTGTTCGATCTATTTCATTTTGTACCTATCTTTATCTTGATTTTATTAGAATCAAGAAATTTAGTCCAAATCAACCTGTGTTATTAGCATGAATTAATTTGATGAATAGTCATGTGCAAAAAGTCTCATTACAAGTCCAAATGAATAAAGAATTTATGTACTCCAAGTAATTACTATGTGTTAATGAATATACAATCATGTATTATGAATGATTATGACTGTGGTGATATCAAATATCGATAGATCTTATAACTCAAAAATTGAATCTATATGTTATTGGTCTCAGGATCTTATTGATTCTTTATCATCCTTTATCTTGATTTTATTACGATAAAGAAATTTAGTTCCAATTAAACATTTTGTTATTAGTGTAGAATATTAATCTAGTGAATAGTTATGTGCAAAAGTTTTATTACAATTTCAAAAGATTAAAGAACTTGATGTATTCAAAGTATTTATTCTTATAGTTAGGAAATCTTCAATTCTTCGTAACCTCAAGAATAATTTTTCTTTAAAGTGGAAATCATTATTATGTGAGCAAATGTATAACAAGAGGTCATCGAAGAAATCCAACTAATAAGGGCACTTAGATAGAAAAAGAGATTAATTAAAAAAGACTGATCCTAATTTCTATATAAAAGCTTTTAAGATCTTTTCGTCAAAGATAAACGTTTCTTCACTAGGGATTACAACAAAGAAACGTCAAACTTTAATTTATTTTGTTATTTTTATTATTTTAGTTATTAATTTTAATTAAAATTCATGTGATTAAAAAAAATTATTAGAATTAAATAGAGTTTTATTTAATCAAAGATTAAAATTCATTCATTATAACTTTAGTATAAATAAAATTTTTTGTTTGACAAATTTTCAAATTTGCTATTTTATCAAATATCAACCTTGTTAACAATTGTGATTTTTTTCTAAACTTTAACTCTAATTCTCTTATCCCAATTTCAATTCTTAAGTTAAATTCAGCTATTATCTCAATTTATTTACAATAATTTTAAGGTTAGTTCATGGTCAATTTGTACCTCTTTTGGTCTTTTGTTATTTTTTAGTTCATAACTTGTCTTTCTTTCATCGTTGTTCTTGTTTTGTGTTCATTAGTTGTTGCGTATACTTCTACATACCTAAGGAATATGGAATAGAGATGAGTTGAGGTAGTCTGGATGGGCAATGTGATAGACAAGAACAAAGTCATCTCGATAGCATTTCACATTGTACAAATAAATAATTATGTATTGATGTCTTGAGTATCATTTCACATTGCAAACTTCTAACAAAATCAATAATTGGTATTTTAATGTTAGTTTTGTTATCATGGTGTATTTATTATACAAATTATAAATTTTTTTAATAAATGTGTAGTATTTTAATCTTTATTTTAAATGAAATATAACATATTTTGATGTTATTATTT
This sequence comes from Kandelia obovata, assembly GCA_021464305.1. Lineage (NCBI taxonomy): Eukaryota > Viridiplantae > Streptophyta > Magnoliopsida > Malpighiales > Rhizophoraceae > Kandelia > Kandelia obovata. Next base: position 129,929 of record JADCRA010000751.1, read on the forward strand.
ATAAATTAATGTATTAATATATTTATTTATATATCAATTTGTTTATATTAAAAATAATTATTATTGACAAAAATAAAAATTAAACGACAAACATATTAAAATACAATAATAGTAAAATCATACCATTAAGTAGTAAAAATAAAGGTTGACAGTGCAGAAACAGGACTTTAGGTTTTTTTCATTGTTTTTGCTTGGTAATTCCCTGTCCACTTGCAACTATCCATAACCCACCCTCTCTCTTTTTCTTTTGTTTTGTTTTTTTTTTTCTCTGATGCCACCATTAGTGACTCCTGAAGCTCCTCTCCTTAGATTTCCTTTCCATCACTGCCATCGACCAGGTTTCACTTCAAAGCCTAACATATCCTTAATTCCATTTAATTTTATTGAATGTAATTTTTTATTCCACCTTATTTCCTTTTTATTTGATCAATTTCGAGGGATTTCGAATTCAATCTTTTTTGTGCCTTTAGTATAGTTAAACTGATACGCTAAACAATAGAATACAGTTATGTTAAATTTCATTTTTTATTAATTCAAATTATTCCTGTGCTTAATTTTAGTTTTTGTAATAGGTCCAGGTAAGGCTAAAAATGCAGCACTGGCGGCCAAACGCTTGTTCGATGCTGCTGCTTTCTTGATGTTTTTCTGTTAGGAATCTTTTTTTCACAGTTGCTTGCATTGGGATTTGAGCTTGCCATTCTTAGCTTTAGTAAATTCCATAAATCAAATGACTTCAATATCAAGAAGTACACCACTGCTCTTTGGAGAACAATAGGGGATTACAGAGGATTATTGGCCTTGTTGGAACCACACTTGGTTGGACCTAGTTGTCATTGCTTGCTTTTCATGCTAATGAGATAATGAAGATCTCAGTCCATTATATAGACCACTTATCTTGTTGTGGTTAGCTTTTGTGTTTCTAGTGCAAGCAGTTCTATTGGGGGTATTATGTTTTGCAATAGTGCTTGCATGGTAGACTGATATTAGCTTCAAATGATATATTTCTGATATGCACACGGGCATTATTACTGTGAACAACTGATAAAAGTTTCAACTTCATGAATTGATTGTGTGCTATGTGTGTAAAGGTTTCAAGATCCGTCACAATTTTAAACGTCATATGTGTGCACTAAAAATAAATTAAATGCATGAGTTTGAGCGGTTTGATATTTTTTTAGTTCCTTGCATTGCCTAATGACTTCTCTCTTTTGCTTGATTAACTTTGGTGCTCATTGTCACATGCATTTCATGAGTCATTGCAACTCTGTTTAGGTTTCTATTAGTGTAACAAAAAGGAAGATGGACAAATTTAAAAGAGAATGAAAAGAATTGACTTATATTGAGGTATGCGGTAACCAAAGCTTTGCTTCAGTCACAAGACTAAGACAAATGTAATGAATGGTAGAATATTTATTCCTTTATGTAGCTATTGATTTAAATACAACGTCCCTATTTTTATTTTTGTTTATCTTTTTATTTTTTGTTTAATTTATTTATGTTAGTTTAGTGATGTAAGTAAATGAGACTTTTTATTTTGGTTTCTCTTATGTACCCAAACTTTGATACCAGAATCTCCTATTTCATTGTTCATGTGATGTTTTTAATGTGAGAATGATAATGAAAGTGATATTTTACATAACTAATTCTTAAAAGTTGAGACTTTTAAATTTTCTAATGTTGTGAGGAACATAATGATGGAAAAACGAAAATGGAATTGGCTTAGGTCGAAAGAAAACAAATTCTTGCATGACTCCATTATCTAAAAAAGTCTCTATAATTCTTGGATAATTTAGGAGACAATTGCACTAAGGTGTTGGAAGCCCTTACCTTTTATTAATTGGAAGAATTAACTTTAAGGATGGCTTTTTCTGTAAACACTTCCACCAAAAAATATAAACTTTTTTCATGCCAATGGTTTTGTACTAGGAAAAACCTGAGAAATGTAGTAAAGTTGTTCAAAGTGCAGTAACGTTGTTGCAAAATATGAGTGTAGCAGAGGTGGTCGAAGTGCAAAAAAAAATGATTTGCTAACAAAAAAAAAAGAGCTATAAGATGATGGGATGCTGTAAAAAGGTCAAATATCAATCTTTTTTGGTCCTTACGTATAGTTTAAACTGATACGCTAAACAAAAGATACTAAGCTTATGTTAATTCATTTTTTAATTAATTCAGATTATTCCTGTGCTTTTAATTTTAGTTTGGCAATAGGGCCCAGGTAGAAAGGCTGAAATGCAGGGCGGCGGCAACGCTTGTCTCGATGCTGTGCTTTCTTGATGATTTTGGTTAGGAATCTTTTTTTCAAGCTGCTTCATTGGGATTTGAGCTTGTCCATTCTCAGACTTTAGTAAATTCCATAAATCAATGACTTCAATATCGAGAAGTACACCACTGGCTCTTTAGGAGAACAATAGGGGATATAAGAGGATATTGCCAATTTATGGGCTTGTCTGGTGCTATTGGAACCACATTTGTTGGACCTAGTTGTCATTGCTTTCTTCATTCTAATGAGATAATGAAGATCTCATCATATATAGACCACTTATCTTGTTGTGGTTAGCGTTTTTGTTTCTGGTGCAAGCAGTTCTTTTGGGGGTATTGTGTTTGCAATTAGTGCCTTGCTAGGTAGACTATATTAGCTTCAAATGATATATTCTTGATATGCAACGGCATTATTACTGTGAACAACGTGATAAAAGTTTCAACTTCATGAATTTGATTGTGTGTTATTGTGTGTAAGGTTTCAAGATCCATCAAGTTATCAAACTGCCATATGTGTGCTACTAAAATAAATTAATGCATTGGTTTAGCGTGTTGATATTCTTTAGTTCCCTGCATTACCTAATGACTTTGTCTTTTTGTTGATTAAACTTTGGTGTCATTGTCCACATGCATTTCATGAGTCATTGTGCTGCTGCTAGTTTAGGTTTCTATTAGTGTAACAAAAAGGGAAGATTGCGGAATTTAAAGAGAAATGAAAAAGAATTGACTTATATGTGATAATGCGGTAAACCAAAGCTTTGCTTCAGTCACAAGGACTAAGACAAATGATAATGAAATGGTAGAATATTTTATCCTTTATGTAGCTATTGAATTTAAATACAATGTCCCTATTCTTTATTTTTGTTTATCTTTTTATTTTTTTTATTTAATTATTTGTTACGTTTGTGATGTAAGTAAATGCGACCTTTATTTTGGTTTTTCTTATGTTACCCTCGGACTGTGATACCAGAATTTCTCCTACTTCATTGTCATGTGATGTTTTTATGTGAGAATGATAATGAAAGTGATATTTTACATAAACTAATTTTAAAAGTTGAGACTTTTTAAACATTTTTTAGATGATTGTGAAGGAACATAATGATGGAAAAAAACGAAAATGGAATGGCTTAGGTGAAAGCAGACCAAAAATTCTTACTTGACTCCATTATCTAACATCAAACATCACTCATTCAAGCATGGTCTTTACACTTTATTGAACATTATGTTGACGATGATTTCGTTTTCATTTTGGTCATTATGGTTTGGAAGAAAAGCCTTTCATTTATAAAATACTTTATTCTCAATGATCATATTATTGAAATTATTCTTAAGGTACTTTATATATAATTGAATAAATATAAACTATTTATTTTTCAAAATAATAATTAAAACGTTTAAAGTTAACTACTTTGAGTTTAAATTATTACAAAAGTTAGATAAATATTAACAATTACTTGGTTCCTAATGTAACATATAAAAGATAAACCTATAAACCATTAACATATGTTTTTAAAAAATATTAGTTTATATGTTAGAAATTTAGTCAGTACTAAAAAACTTAAAATTTGTGATCTGTAAGTCTATATAAGTTAAACTGAATTTATTTTGATTAATGAGTAATATCGTGTTACATTTTGATATTATAACTTATTTTTAGTTATATTGATTATAGTTAGCAGATATTTTGTGTTATTACTATTATTTTCCAATTAGTTATTTTTTATACAATTATGATCAAATTCTTTTATCATTATAAGTATATGTTTTGATCATTTTTCATTGTTTAAGGACAATTAGAAGATTAGTGGCTAATTATATGTTATGTATATAATAAATATGTGTTTTTTTAATTTATTTGTTGCTTTCCCATGTATTTATAATTGATTTTATCATCTATTTTAAAAATCCTTTAGACGCAAAAAAAAAAAAAAGGAAGAAGAAGAAAAATGGGGAAGTCACTCAATCAAAGGTGTATATCCACTTTTACTTTTGTAGAAATTACATATTGACATACTAATACTTGATGAGTAACATAACATTAGTTTTATATATAAATTGGATGACAAAAACCAAAAGGAATAAGTTAGTCAACCAACATGCAATATCTTTCTTGGTGTTTCTTTATTCCTAAAATGGAATATAATTGAAGTTGTGGTGTATGTGACATGCATGTAAATCATGTACATAATAACCACGAGATAGTCATAATAGTTGTGATATTTTTGGAATAAGCATTAGCGTCATGTTGCACTATACATTTTATACTGCTAATTTTGGTCCATAAAATTGATTTGTAGACTTTGTTTTTGTCATTAATATGGTTAAGTAATGATTAGAAATAATTTGTGAATAG
>JADCRA010000751.1:159025-182690 GCA_021464305.1 Kandelia obovata
AAGTTCTTCTTATTAGTCAGCATCATAGGACCACCTTCAGCAATAAGGATGAAGCCACTGATAGCAGACTCAAAGACATCAAGACTAAGGGACATTAGATATGGAAACATTCTATCTTACATAATTGATAATTTTGTCCATCAAACGTAGGGCTGTCTCTTATACACAACTAGATGTGTATAAGAGACAGCCCTACGTTTGATGGCCAAAATTATCAATTATGTAAGATAGAATGTTTCCATATTTGATGTCCCTTAGTCTTGATGCTGTCTCTTATACACATCTTGCACCATCAACCAACGCCTGTCTCTTATACACAACTAGATGTGTATAAGAGACAGCTTCTTATTAGTCGACATCATAGGACCACCTGCAGCAATAAGGATGAAGACACTGATAGCAGACTCAAAGACATCAAGACTAAGGGACATTAGATATGGGAACATTCTATCTTACATAATTGATCATTTTGTCCATCAAACGTAGGGAGCCCTTACGTGTTGACACCTGTCTCTTATACACATTTAGATGTGTATAAGAGACAGATGCCCGCTATCTGCACAAGCTATGACTTTTATCCACACATGTTGCGGCTAGATGTGTATAAGAGACAGGTGTTGTACTTACTGTTTGCAGGCACTATGCCCGCTATCTGCACAAGCTATGACTTTTATCCACACATGTTGCGGCTGCTATTCACATCTGTTCCTGCTATTTGAGTGTGCTACTACTGTCTACTCATGCCGCTATTGCTATTCGCCCACACTGTTGCTATTTCCTTGCGCCATTGATACTATCCTTGAGCACTGCTACCGTTTATTGGTGCACCACCTGCTACTGCGCGTTGGTTGATGGTGCAAGACCCTTGTGCTGGTTGCTCCACCTCCTTCTGGTTTATCTTCCTTAGCTGCTTTGTTGGGTTGCTTAGTGTGTGTACTACCTTGGTGATTGTTTTGGTGTGGTTACTGCCTGTGATGAGAAACCGCAGAGATGATAGGTGGAAGATTCCAACGAATGCAAGAAGTCCATTGCACATTGTAGAAGGCTTAATAACACAAGCTAGAGCTTCAATGGATGCACAAGGTCCATTGCACCTTCTAGAAGGCCCAATAACATAAGTTACAGCCAAAAAGATTAAAGAAGCGCTAAATAGGCTTATTGAGGACATTTAGGCCAACCAAGTTTCACATAGTGCGACTTCAAGTTTGACAAAGAGTAGATGACTAATTAATATAAGTGGAGTACTTGGTGCCTTATACTAAGTAATAACATTCACTCTTAACTAGAAGTTTATTGTCTGTTGGAATTAGTCCATTGTTAGGAATTTCTCCAAATAAGAATTTGTGCTAAGTAGGAATTTGTGCCTCTTTAGAATTGTTATCTTTGGCTATAAATAGTCATCCCTTGTAAGCTCTGAAAAATCATACAACTTTGAGTGAAATAGAAAGTAAGGGTTTTCTCCCTCGATTCTTTTGAGAACTAAAGAACTTATCAAAAGGTATTTCTTTTGTGGTATTCTAATCGACTCAGCACTCCCAACTCTTTTATTTTCTGGAGTGTGGCGTCCATATCCTTCTTAAATAACTTAGGTTAGTGTTTCTTCAAATGTTGGGTCTAGGGTTTCTGTTATTTAACTTTGGTTTAGCTTTATTGATTGTTCTTTAATTCCTGGTGTGCATCGGGTCCCTAAGTCACGGCTTTTTGGGGTTTTCCACATCACCTGGGTAGTGTTTGTTGGTGTGGGTATATTGTGTTAGATGTGTTGTTTGGTGCTGGTATACCTTTCTAGACCTGTAGGGACATCTATTGCTGCTGGTACACCCTCCTGAACATGCAATAATGTGTTGTTGGTCTACTAGAAAGCCTTTTGGATGTGCTGGGACATGCTGATGGTTTGCTGGAAAGCCTCTTGGTGTGGTGGTCAGCTGCTACTATTACCTTTATGAGGGTTTGTTAGTGCGATGACTATCTTGTTGAGGGTTTTTTGTGTGGGTGGATAGCTACCTTGCTCTCTTTATTCTTTCCTCCTTGGTCGATTGCACCTTACTGTTTCTCCTTGGTAACTGTTGCACTCTCCTTGGCCAGTTGCCTTGCTTCTACTATTAGCCATTGAAGATGAACTCAACATTAGGCCTATTAGTGAGTTATTGCAAACTACTATTGTACCAGTATCCAACCTCTAATGGTTATCTATACAAACAATGAAGAAAAAACTTTAAGAACCTAAAACCCTTTGAAGGACAAAAGGAGCAAAATACAAGTAACCCTAATGGACTAAACATGCATTATCTAACCATGTTGTGAGGTATTTATAGGGATTGTGATTCTAGAATGCTTTTAAAGTGATTTGTGCCAATTTTCAATGAATTTCATTTTAGCTATTATATTTTTACATTTCATATATTTGACTTTATAAGTTTCTCCAATATTTCAACTGAGTTCTACTTGATCATTATTTTATATTTCTCCAATTGTCCTTAAATGTATGACATATTAAAATTGTTACATAATGGTAATGAATATAAATTATAATCCTAGGAGATTAGATTAATTAAACTTTTTTAATTTATTGTTAATTCTCTTATTATTCAATTCATATTCATAGATCAAGATTAACATTTAGTTATGTATTATGACCACCCAAATGTTAGGGCTGATAAAGTGGTTTGACTAATCTTTTTAATACATAGTCTTTTAATGTAATTTAATTCTTTTATTATACTAATATTTTAATTAGACAAAGTATAAAATTAGTATCTACTCCATATTTTTTTAATTTTATTAGTTCTTAAACATTAATATGGTCATTGATTTCATGAATAAGATCATAACTACTCATGAATAATCATTCCACCTTATGCAAGGATTTCCTCAATTAATACTTATCAGGAGAAAATGAAACGTTTTTTCATGATTACTTTATGGTGATGAATCCTTTACTGATTAGTCAACTCTCACCATATAATTCACGATATTTCCAACTTCATCACAATTATTGATTAAGACCTATAAGTGAGATCAAAGTAAATTTATTTCTAAATGAGAAATCTTGGGGATATCAAGTCAAATGATCACTTACACAATTTTTATCATAAATTCTTTAGACATACAAATAATGTTCCATTTGAAAACTCTTATAACGAGTCAATTTAATGAACTTGTTCAACTAATAAGCGCTCATATGTTTGTTTCAGTACATACATACTTTACTTTATGAGATTAACTATTTTTTTCATAAGAAAGAAATACAACATATATTAGTCTTATAACTTTATCAATGTCCACTCTTGATGATGCATCAACTAGAAATATTTGAAAATAATACTTTGATTTAATAGGCATATCATAATTATGATATCATCATAATATCTTTGCAAAGTATATTTATCAATGACTATATTATTATATAAACAATACTAAAACTAAAGAATGTCTTTAATTGATATATAATATGCATGAAAATGTATTTATAATAGTATACATTGGATAATGATATCGGTGATCATGTTCTTACCAAAATGAAAGCTTAACATGAGAATCTACCTAATCCTTTGAAGTGGGACTCTCACGCAATAGGTTTCCTTTTAGGTGTATTAATTGAAATATTTACTTAATTAATGTACATAAAGTCCACTATATATTCATAGTTTTGAATCATTTATTAGAATTAATGTTGCACATTGTTTTGTTATAACTAGTGGATTCATCTTAAATGAGTAATACATCATTTCATATTTCAAAGGAATCTTATTTCTCTATATAGTATGATATATCTTATTACATACAAAGTTTCGTGTCACAAATTAATTGCGGGTGTTGAACCTTTTTAGGTTCTATCTTCTGGGTATTTCTCTATATAGTATGGTAGTTTAAACCAAACCATAACATTGTAAAGAATTTATGATAATTTATATTTTCACCCAAAATAACATTAACAAATTCACCATTAACAAGAATGACATTCCAGTGCATTTCTATCTCAATCTTTGTTTTGGGCTTATCCCATCTAATTTCACTAAACCCATATCCCCATTTGGCTTATGGATCTAATTGAATTTGATAGGCTCTTTATCCTTTATAATTGCTTTAAAATTATTCTGACAGAAAGCAAAAATTCTAAAGAAGTAGAAAACAACCCATCTTATTAATAGAAAGAATAAAGTATGTTTCTCTTAGGTCTAAGTAGTAAACTGAGAGCTTAAAATGACTTGACAAAAAAGAGTCAGAAGAAGGAAGAGAGCTTAAAAAGGTATAGAAAGAGAAACAAAAGTTATCAATGGATGATGAATATGTGTTATTGTCAAAGATGAAATTGTCTATGTGAATGATGATATTGTCAAACTTGAGGGAGAAGAGAAAATTGGTTAGACATAACTTAGCAATGGCCAAGAACGTTAATATTGCCAATTTTGATGAAGATAAGAAGAAGAAGGGAGTTGGAGTGATGGTTGAAGTGGTTGAATAAGATTAATAAACAATTTGGACATGGATCTAATTACAAGTATATATTAGTTATTGGATCTAATTGTATAGAGTTCATCTTATTTCTTCTTGTTCCATACACATTCACAATACAAATGTATAGTAAGGAAAGATCTAGGTGATGAGATTCAATAAATTTCATCGATAGAGAAGAAGTGTCATGTTCAATTACTTATAATTGTATTCAATTTTGGATTAGGTTGATTTTTGCAGTGTGTGAAAAATTGAAAGGCGAGAAAAAGGGGAGGAGAGAGAAACAAAGAGAGAATTTCGAATTTTTAAATTTTTTATTGAATTATTTTATTTTTTATTTTTTAATTAAATTACATGTAAATATCATGTGTTTAATTATAGTACATGATAGTGGGTTTTACACATAAGAATGTCACATCATATAGATTGATAATTTTTGTTTAGATTATTTAATGGTAGTATAGATTTTTTTTTTAAAAAAAATTAAAAATTACCAATTAAAGATCTTTTTATAATCTCATAATGAGCCAGTTTCCTGTTTCTCCTTATTTGTAGTCAATCCAAATACATGTGATCTAATTAACCTTAACCACCAAACAACCAAAAGATAAGTACTAAAGGTTTAATCTTGTGACAGCCTTAAAAATTAGAAAGATCAATAAAGTTAAAAAATATAAGGACGCACAGTTATATTTAATCTATACATAGTCCTTCCCAAGACCTAATAGTCTTTGATGCAACAAATCACCAAGTTTCATTGCTTTACAAATTAGAGGGATCAAACAATTATAAATTTGATGTCTAAGCTAACAGTAAATTGTAATGATTAATTGACTAGTAGATCTCCTAATAATTAATGCAAAACAATCATGATAATATATGCATAAAAAAAATTCAATACTTAAAGTATAAATCAAATAATAAACACAAGTAATATCTCACAATTATTCATTCCTAAACTTATATTTCCTTCAACCATATAGAGCCATGGATACTTTTAATCAGGTGATACTTTTAATATTTGAACTCAAAATATTAGGTGATACTTTTAATCAGGTTTTAAGAATTTGAAAAATAAAGCGACTTTGCAATATGCATTTTTAAAGTTAATCTCAATAGGTTGAAATGAAGGCAAATTTTTTAAATTTTACAAAGAACAAGAGAAGGGAAAGCACATAAGAGATCACAAAGATTAAAGATCAACAGTACACAAGGAAAGAATTCCATAGATAATGGGTAAAAAGAAAACGGTTTATGAACTTGCCAAAACCCCAAAATTAAAAAATGTGTAACCTTCCCAACAAATATTAATTAGAAAATTTTTTTGACAAAAAAGAAAAAAAGAATATAAGAACTTCAATTAAAAGTTAGTGACCACTTACCTGAAAAATACCACCAACATCTCCAGTAAGGCTCTTTGTGTAATAAATTTATGCTCACACAATAAATTACTATCTTATAATAAGAATCACACTTTGCATTTAACTTTCACAAATTTTTAGGACTACCCATTATGTTGCTCTTTACGCTAAGGTCTCTGCTTCCATTATTGAAGTATAACTTTATAATCTTATTTATGTTTATCAAACACTTAACTCTCTTCATACAATTTCTTTGATGGTTGAGATTCAATGTTCTAGCATACTCAATACTAATTTTGGGGTAGCTGAAATTTTCACTTGCAATTGTTATACTCAGAAGTGTGTTCACACAAGATTATTTCTTCTCTTTTTCTACCAATGAATGACCTTTTGGCTGTTTGGTTTTTTGTTTTCGAAAGCACAATATAACTACATATTCATGCCCTATAGATATATGCAATAAATATCCATGAAGCCCTACTGCGCTGGTACCTCTGCTGTAGCCCTACTGCGCAGCCCGGGGGAACTTCTGCAGCAGCCTACAGCACTGCCTGCTGGTACCTCCAGGGCAGCCCGACAGTGCGCCTCCACGGCTGCGGCAGCGTGCAGAAGTGGACAGGGGAACAGCTGCAGCAGCGCACAGAGCAGCCTGGGCGGCCTCATGTGGCAGCCCGACGGATTGCCTCAACGGCTATGGCAGCAGGCGGCACTGAGTGCACTCCCGCGGCAGCCCGACAGCGCAGTGTGTTGTCACTTCTGCAGCAGCACGCAGCGCCTCAGGGCACAACGTGGGGTCACTTCTGCGACAGCACACAGCGCAGCCTGGGGTGACTTCTGCGGCAGCCCATGGGGTAGGTCACCCAAAGCAGCTTGGGGGAACTTCTTCGACAGCCGCAGTGCTGCCCGCTGTACCTCTGCGGCAGCCAACGCGCAGCGGGTGTCACTTCTGCGGCAGCACGGCACAGCCTGGGGTGACTTTTGCGGCAGCCCGTGTGGGAGGTCACCCAGCGCAGGCTGGGGGAACTTCTGCGCAGCCCACAGCGCTACCCGCAGGTACCTCTACGGCACCTCCATGGCTGCAGCAGCGCTCAGAGCAGCCTGGGCGCCTCATGCCGCACCGACGGATTGCCTCAACAGCTGCGGCAGCACGTGGCACTGCTTGGGGCACTCCTCGGCATCCCGACGGTGCAGCGTGGTTCACTTCTGCGGCAGCATGGCTTATTCTTGTATCTTGTTGACCTACATATAAAGACATCCAAATTAATTTGTACAAAGACTGCTTACAAACACCATCAACTCAACTTAGCATCAGTATAAATCTGCGCTGAATCGAACATAAAATTTCAACCCAGTCAAAATCTTAAAAATTCAACAAACTTACAGTTTCTCTATCCTCAAGAAGAAGGGTGGGAAAGGAGCACATAAGCTCATTTTTCAGCCGCAAATACAATGCTTCAAGTAATTTGTATCAAAATTTTTCTTGCCTAACTAGCAAGACTGCCAACATGTACTTTTAATTAGTTCATTAAATGCACTTCAATAAAATCATAATCACTACAGTTCAGCTGCATGGACTGTGTCAAATTTGAAATAAATATACGTAGTCTCCTCAGTTCCGAAGAGTTCAACAAAAATATTTCTTGGGTTCAGGAGCTTTATCCCAGTCTTCAGGCTGGCTGATCTGAAAATTTCAAATCCACAAATCTAGATAAGTACAGTACAAATTGGCATAAACCAGAGAAGATTCAACAAAGTAACATTAGTCTCCAAGGGAAGAAAAAAAAGAAAGGTTTGATAAAGTATAATCACAGTAATCCAAAACAGAAGTACATTCTAAGTAAATACCAATACCATCATGTTACACCAAACTGCAAAATATAGCTCACTCTAAAACCAATGCATAACAAAAGAATGACTTCAGTGTATCAGAATAATGTAAACAACTGAAAGAAGAATACATAAAAGAACATCTCAGAAAGAGGAGAGAGGACCTATGAGAAAAAAAATTCCAAGATGCTCAAAGAAACCCCTGTTATCCAGTTGAGAAAGATAGCCAAAGCCAACTGATCTTCTGAACATAAAATTTGACTGCAAGATGAAGCCCACAAAATTAAGCATCACCTTGCAAAGACCTCAATTATGGAAGCAGAACAAGAAAGGAAAAAAGTCCATGCCAACAATAAAAAATAACTAAAACTTACACAAATAATATATATATTATATACCGTTCTAATCAGGAGTGCACAGGTGTATATAGATAATACCCTTCTTTAATCAATCAAAGATCATTCTGAAATCCAAAACTCTGAACAAATATACACATGTTTCACAGTTAAGCAGCAGCAATTAGTACATCAAGAATGCACAACAGAGAGCAACATAAAAATTTATGGAATTACACAATAAAAACAAAACAACCCAACGTACATCAAAAGAAGCTATGGACTTAATATCCATATCTACTAGCTGCAATTCGCATTTTAAAACCAAGTATGTATAACACGATTAATCCTAAAAACAAAAGCCACAAAGTGAACATGGCAATGCAAATCCAAACAGCACGCAGAAACTGAACACAAACTAACTAGAAATCCCAAAAAGTGCAATTAAAACTGCCAAACATCAATCTTGGAACCCATTTCAGATTATCGAGGAACGCAGAAAGAAGAGATCAAAACAAATATGTTAGAAATTAATCTTGGAAAATATTTAAAAAGAAAAAGCAGAGACCTTGGCAGGCCAAAAAGGGTGACCTTTGACTTTAGCAAGAACAAGATCGCCCAAACTCAACTGCTTCTTGCCCTTCGCCTTGCTTGCTCCTTTTTTACGCCCCGGAGCCATAGGCGTTCTTCTCGTTTCCTTGATCAAGAACGCAGACACTAACAAGACTCAGATAAATAGGAGAATGGAAACCCTAAGATTCCGAAATCAAAATCGGAAATGACAAAATTAGGCAACAGGACTTGTAATCCGGCTAAAGAAAATTAAGGGGAAAAACACTGGAACAGTCCCGGCCGGATATCTAGCCGGCCGATAAGAGACGGTTAGGGTTCCGGCGTGGGGAGCATCAGAGCATCGGAGGAGGAAAGGAAGAGAGAGACCGACGCTTCTTCACTAAAATTGTAAGACGGAGAGCGAAAGCAAGAGAGATGGATGGTTTTAGAGAGAGACAGGATGAGAGACATAGGGAGAGATAGAGAGAGAGAGAGAGACAGGATGAGAGATATAGGGAGAGACAGAGAGAGATTGAGGCGGTCGAGACAGAACGAGAGACAGAGAGAGACGCCGTTTTATTCGGCCTTAGGGGGTTTGAATCGAAGAGAACGAACTTCCTTGGGACTGCTGAGTAATTTTCCATCATTTTGGGGCACAAATAATATGACAAGGGTTTCACCCTAAATATTTTTTTAAATTTAATATAATTTTATTAATATTTAATAAACAGTATAATTTATATTTAATAAAATTATATTATAATTTATATTTAATAAAATTATATTATAATTTATATTTATAATTTAAAAATATAATACATTAATATAATAAAAATATATAAAACATATTACTATTTAATAATTTTTAAAATAATAATTTTTATTATTAAATAAAATAATTACAAATAATTACATAAAAATTATTAATTTTTTATTTTACAAAAAAATTTTTTGTTTTATTTTTAAAATATAACAAATGATTACTAATCAGTTAATTATATTTATTAATAGTAAGATTTAAAATTATCAATTTGTCAATTATATAAATAATTATAATTTCATATAAAATTAATAGTTAAATATCTTAATTATACATGATGTTTAAATTACATTAACATCTTATAAAATCAAATATATTTACTAAGACTTGTTTTAGTTGCCTTAGCCACCCTTACCACCATGATTACTGCTACTAGTCTCATTCCAAGTAACTCGACTTATAAGGGCACTAATAGTATTAAAAGGAAGAGTTTGCAATCCTTTTGAACATTTTAATCAACTAAATATATTATAAAAAAAGTAATCTCCAAGCTAAAAAGGATTTATGTTAGAGTAGCATCAAATTCAAATAGTAACCCTACAAGAAAACTCATAATAGTCATGTGCTCGCGTTAAAACTGTTGAGTTCTCACATTAAAACTAAAACGAAGAAAAACATTTAGCTTCTCACACATTAGTTTAAAATTCATAAAATATTTAACAAGAGACCTCTCTTATTTCTTTGTATGATAAAACTCATCGTCAACATCATGTATATAAGATAAGTTATCCTTGTCATGACATAAAAAGACCAAATAGTTTATAAGTTATTTAACCAACTCATAGTGATTAACCAATCTGATTACCTCAATATTAATAAAATTACGAATTTGCAAAAATATTCTATCATCTTCTTTTAACCAAACCTATTTTACTTTAAAGTTAGATGATGGTTCATCAACAAGATGATCATCCTTATCAACACTACCAAAGATACATTCACACCATTTTGGTTCGATTCTCACAGATGATGTCTTTGAAGTTAATTTTTATTTTATGAGGCAATTGAGAGTTGCTCTGAGTAACATGGATAACATCAGAGTTTTGGATTTCATGAATGATCTTTGATTGATTAAAGAAGGGTATTACTATATACACCTGTGCACTCCTGATTAGACACGTGTATATATATATATTTTTTTTTTTATTTTTTTTTTCAGTTTGTATAAGTTTTAGTTATTTTTTATTGTTGGCATGGACTTTTTTTTCCTTTCTTGTTCTGCTTCCATTATTGAGGTCTTTGCAAGGTGATGCTTAATTTTGTGGGCTTCATCTTGCATTCAAATTTTATGTTCAGAAGATCAGTTGGCTTTGGCTATCTTTCTCAACTGGATAACAGGGGTTTCTTTGAGCATCTTGGAATTTTTTTTTCTATAGGTCCTCTCTCCTTCTTTCTGAGATGTTCTTTTATGTATTCTTCTTTTCAGTGTTTACATAATTCTGATACACTGAAGTCATTCTTTTGTTATGCCTTGGTTTTAGAGTGAGCTATATTTTGCAAGCTTTGGTGTAACATGATGGTATTGATATTTACTTAGAATGGTACTTCTGTTTTGGATTACTGTGATTATACTTTATCAAACCTTTCTTTTTTTTCTTCCCTTGGAGACTAATGTTACTTTGTTGAATCTTCTCTGGTTTATGCCAATTTGTACTGTACTTATCTAGATTTGTGGATTTGAAATTTTCAGATCAGCCAGCCTGAAGACTGGGATAAAGCTCCTGACCCCAAGAAATATTTTGTTGAACTCTTCGGAACTGAGGAGACATACGTATATTTATTTCAAATTTGACACAGTCCATGCAGCTGAACTGTAGTGATTATGATTTTATTGAAGTGCATTTAATGAACTAATTAAAAGTACATTGTTTGGCAGTCTTGCTAGTTAGGCAGGAAAAATTTTGATAACGTAAATTACTTGAAGCTGTCTCTTATACACATCTAGATGTGTATAAGAGACAGCCTCCACAGCTGCAGCAGCCCACAGAGCTGCCTGGGGGAACCGCTGCGGCGCAGCACTGCCCGCTGGTACCTCTGCTGTAGCCCTACTGCGCAGCCCGGGGGAACTTCTGCGGCAGCCCACAGCGCTACCTGCAGGTATCTATACGGTGCACCTCCATGGCTGCAGCAGCGCTCAGAGCAGTCTGGGCGGCCTCATGCCGCAGCCCGACGGATTGCCTCAACGGCTATGGCAGCAGGCGGCACTGAGTGCACTCCCGCGGCAGCCCGACAGCGCAGTGTGTTGTCACCTCTGCAGCGGCACGCAGCAGCCTCACGGCACAACGTAGGGTCACTTCTGCAGCAGCACACAGCGCAGCCTGGGGTGACTTCTGCGGCAGCCCATGGGGTAGGTCACCCCAAAGCCTGTCTCTTATACACATCTAGATGTGTATAAGAGACAGCCAATACCATCATGTTACACCAAAGCTTGCAAAATATAGCTCACTCTAAAACCAATGCATAACCTGTCTCTTATACACATCTAGATGTGTATAAGAGACAGGTGCAGAAGTTCCCCCAGGCTGCGCTCTGTCTCTTATACACATCTAGATGTGTATAAGAGACAGGTTATGCATTGGTTTTAGAGTGAGCTATATTTTGCAAGCTTTGGTGTAACATGATGGTATTGGCTGTCTCTTATACACATCTAGATGTGTATAAGAGACAGAGCGCAGCCTGGGGGAACTTCTGCACCTGTCTCTTATACACATCTAGATGTGTATAAGAGACAGGGACTACTATGAGTGTTATTGTTAAGCCTGTTTTTTATGAGAAATGCATACAAGTGGATTAGCTAGTCATTTAAAGGGATAAGACCATTACACTATTTGATGATAGGTTTTACTAGCCTTACTTTCAAAAGAATGTGTCTAAAGTGTAGAATAGTGTCACATTAGTCAAGTTGCTAAAGTTAAAAAATATAACACTAGTTTGCATACTCAACTTCTTATTCCATATCTATATTAGTGTGATCTAAGCATGAATTTATCCTTGGTTTGTCTAGAATAACTTATAGTCATAATTCTATTTTTCTTGCTGTTAGACAAATTAAAATAGCTCATTTCATTCTCTACAATAAGTCTACTAATGTATCACATGTTGCCAAGCTAATTTTTAGACAAGTTATCATTTGTAACTAAAGTAGTTAAATTGATCAATTAGTTTGAAATTTTTATTTGCATTATACCTTTAAATAGATAGTCAAACTAAGGTAATTAATTAAAAATTTGGTGATTTAATTTTATCAACTATTGAATTTGAACATAATAATTTTATTAATAGGTCCACTACTAAAGGTCCTCTTGAGATTATTTATGATTACAGTCCATGCACACCTATTAATCTTATTCTCTTTCCTCAAACATTTTTTCTTTTTAATCTAGTAAAAACTTTTCCAAGTATATTCATAATTTACATGTTAATATCAAACATAAAATTACTTTAAATAGTATTGATTATAAACTTGCTACAGTACAACTTTTAGGAAAAACATTTTGATTTTGTCATGGTTTGAATTCATTTTGAATGTTTGCAAATTGCATGCTGGAGTTATAGGTTTCTACTCCATCATTGAAAAACTTAGACCTAGTATATATTTACTTAATTTGCCTAACGACTTTAATATTAATTATATCTTCAATGTGGAGAATATATTGCCTCAATGATGTATTTTTTAGCTTTCTTTTTAGCCTTTTAGTCTTGTTACATAAACTATTATGCCCAATATGACATTAAGAATATCTTGAATAATGAACACATTGCTTCTTCTCAAAGCATATTTTAACACTATTTTGTCTAATAAAAAGCACCTCTAACTTCTGATGCTACTTGGCTTCCTTAAGATACCTTTCGTTTATTGATTGCTACTTTGCTAGATGCTTAGGTCGCATCTACCTTAACGGAATTGAGTTCTCCTCAATTAAAGGTGAATGATGCAGTAACTAATGAAGGAAGATATTTTTTATTCTATAGGATCTTATTTTGTGCCTAATTAGGATACCTTTTTTTAGAGTATTTTTATTTACACACTTATTATAATTTTCTTATTCAAAAAATTTTTATTTATATATTTAATAGAATTTTCTTATTTAAGATATTTTTAATTCTTATTCAAATTATATGTAAAATTTCCTCATTTTTAGTATAAATTTTCTTTTTTCTGTTATTTTCATTTTTTTCCTACAACTCATTTTATAAATAAAATTCAACATTAACTTTATCAATCAGATTATTCATTAATTATTGAATTTAATTTTAGGATAAATTTCTGCGTTTAATTTGAGTTTTCTGATAGATTCTTGTGCTGCTCTTTTATTATATCATTTGGTTCATTTCTGTTCTACATCAGTTTAGTTAGAGACAATTGTGACAAGACAAGAGCAAAAAGTCTAAAAACAACTTCATTTTTCATTGAATATCCATTGAAGTAATTTATAATTATATCTCAAGTAGTAGAAAACTAGATATACAGGGAATGCAACAAAAAAAAAAAAATAGAAGCAAAATGAAAGAAATATGCATTTTATAGTTATATAATGAGTCTTTTCCTTTTTATCATTGACATTCTTGCATGCATTTTAAAAAGCTATAGGTACAAGTAATGATGACAAAAGATTATAGAAAAAATTTTTACTGATCATTCAAATAAGGGAATAGCCATGCCAACAGAGGCATGCTTTGGTTCAAAAGGATGCCTGTAGGACTGACCATGTGTGCGATACGCGAGAAGCAGAGGTGGTGTGCTAATTCAATGCCCTCTCCTTATTGTTTATGCACTGAATAGTTAATAGATTTTAAGATTTTTTGTGGTTACCGTTTAGATATTTTTTGTGTAAAAACAGTGCTTCAAATGTACAAGTAATGTACCATATGAATTTTAGATTATAAACTCTAACCTTAGAAGCATAACCTTAACAATAAGGCGAGTGCTTGCTAGAATATGTGGTCAATTTTCATGATGACTTCATGGATATTTATTGCATATATCTATAGGGCATGAATATGTAGTTATATTGTGCTTTCGAAAACCAAAAACCAAACAGCAAAAAAGGTCATTCAATTGGTAGAAAGAGAGAAGAAATAATCTTGTGTGAACACGCTTCTGAATATAACAATTGCAAGTGAAAATCTCAGCTACCCAAAATTAGTATTGAGTATGTTAGAACATTGAATCTCAACTATTAAAGAAATTGTATGAAGAAAATTTAAGTGTTTGATAAGTATAAATAAAATTATGAAGGCATACTTTTTATAACTTGATGGGGATCTTAGCGTAAAGAGCAACATAATGGGTAGTTTTAAAAATTTGTGAAAGTCAAATGCAAAGTGTGATTCTTATTATAAGATAGTAATTTATTGTGTGAGCATAATTTTATTGCACAAAGAGCCTTAGTGGGGATGTTGTTGGTATTTTTCAGGTAAGTGGTCACTAACTTTTAATTGAAGTTCTTACATTATTTTCTTCTTTTTTGTCAAAAAAAATTTGCTAATTGCTATTTGTTGGGAAGGTTACAAATTTATAATTATGGGGTTTTGGCAAGTTCATAAACTAATTTCTTTTTACCCATTATCTATGGAATTCTTTCCCTGAGTACTGTTGATCTTTAATTTTTGTGATCTCTTATGTGCTTTCCCTTCTCTTATTCTTTGCAAAATTTAAAAAATTTGTCTTCATTTCAACCTATTGAGATTAACTTTAAAAATGCATATTGCAAAGTTGCTTTATTTCACAAATTCTTAAAACCTGATTAAGAGTATCACCTAATAACCACTCTTCCCCCCTCATGAAACATCCCGAATTGAATAATAGCATGACTTTTGTATACCAAGAGCCTGTTAAGTCGTAATAATATGTAATGAAGTTATTTGTAGTATAGAAAAATGAGGAATAAGAAGCTATATGCAACCTAAATGTAGGGTTTTAATTGTAAAACTTCTAAAATCATTGTACAATATTATTTGCTGTAGAAATTTCATTTATACTTAGATTGCTACTGCTTGGAAGCCTTTGGTCTGTCTCTTATACACATCTAGTGTATACAGACAACATTAGCCGTGCACACGGATAGCAACAGCATCGCGTACAGATAGTATTAGCATAATGTCCAGGTAATACCGACAATGGGTGAAACAACATTGCCAACAGACGAAGGAGAAGATCTATATTTTGCTCTAGTAGTCTGTCCACATTGAGTGATTATTCTCTAGGAAAGGTTTTATCATAAACTCTTGATAAATTTATTGAAAAACAAAGTGAGATACCCTTAAAGCTGTCTCTTATACACATCTAGATGTGTATAAGAGACAGCTTATGTGCTTTCCCTTCTCTTATTCTTCTGTCTCTTATACACATCTAGTGTATACAGACAACATTAGCCGTGCACACGGATAGCAACAGCATCGCGTACAGATAGTATTAGCATAATGTCCAGGTAATACCGACAATGGGTGAAACAACATTGCCAACAACAGAAGGAGAAGATCTATATTTTGCTCTAGTAGTCTGTCCACATTGAGTGATTATTCTCTAGGAAAGGTTTTATCATAAACTCTTGATAAATTTATTGAAAAACAAAGTGAGATACCCTTAAAGCTGTCTCTTATACACATCTAGATGTGTATAAGAGACAGCTTATGTGCTTTCCCTTCTCTTATTCTTCTGTCTCTTATACACATCTAGATGTGTATAAGAGACAGCGTACAGATAGTATTAGCATAATGTCCAGGTAACACCTGTCTCTTATACACATCTAGATGTGTATAAGAGACAGCTTATGTGCTTTCCCTTCTCTTATTCTTCTGTCTCTTATACACATCTAGATGTGTATAAGAGACAGGTGTTACCTGGACATTATGCTAATACTATCTGTACGCGTTGCTGTTGCTATCCGTGTGCACTGCTAATGTTGTCTGTATACACTGTTGCTATTGTCCATGTGCACTGTTAATGTCGTGTGCTACTTCCTTAGTTGTGTTTGCTAATGCAGGTACATCATCCTAAACATGCTACTAGTGTAAGGAAACCTCCTGGATGTTCTGCTGATACTGGTATACCTTCCTGGACTTATAGGGACGTCTACTACTGTTGGTATACCCTCCTAAATGTGCAGGGACGTGCTACCTTGCCTTTGTCGTTTACTTAATTTTCTACTATCAATGGTCAGATTTGAGTTCTAAAAGTTAAAGTCAACGGTCAACAGTCAATAGTCAATCTTGACCTCTAAAATTTAAGGTCACACTTATAACAGTGTGAGATGTTGTTGACAACAAATTTAACATTAGTCATCCAAAATAGGTTTAACACTTGAAGTTATCATATATGGGTAGGTGAATGGTAATGCTATTTTTTATTTTATGTTATATATTAGAAATCTTTAGTTTCATAACACATTTTTGTCTTTGTTGGTTCTTCCATATTTGCTGAGACTTCATTAAGGTTAAATTGTATGAAAAGTTTTATGCATTATGTTCCTTATCACATGTTATTGCATCACTTTGTGGTTAATGGGCCAAAATTGGTTTTTTCCACTATCTAGGTATATAGATGCTAACCAAAAACCAATCAAGTATGTCAAAATTCCGCAAAAATGGCTAATTTGAAATAATTGATGTTGTTAATGAGATCATTGTGAAACTAGCTGTAAAGCATACAATGGAATTCCCAATTACTGAGGTTGGTTTACTTTTTAACTTTACTTATATATAGTAGCAATCCTTTTGATATTAGAATAATCCAAGAGAAAATCTTTTTGATCAATTCAACTAGTATGGAACCATTTTGTTTTTTTATTTTTGGGTTGCTTTGTCTCGATTATTGTAAACCTAATGGTTTGCCATTATGCCTAATTCATGTGTAGACATACCTATTGACATGGGAAATCTTGGGTGCAGAATTTGTTCCTAGTGATAAAAAAATTGCACAATGATAATACGAAAGGTTATAAAGGTTGCTATAACAAAGAAGACCTATATATTTTGTATCAAGGTCGTGCAAAAATTGTACGAAAAATTCATTATTCATTCTTAAATTTATATGTGTATTGTTTGCTGCATGAATTTCTTATTCATATTAGTAGAGGAAAAAATGTGTAATTGATGAGAATGTAAAATGTTAAATTTCTTCTCCTCTAATATTAAGTTTTTTATACTTATTTGAATTTAACTACACTCATTATTCTTATATTTTGATTTAACATTCAATTAAAGGTATTAAGTGCAAAACAAAGTTAATGGGGGTGATTTTGGACAATTTTGACACTACTTCATAATTTGAACACAACTCTCTTGGTTGAGATCAAATTGAGATGATTTAAGATGTTATGAAAAGTCCACAGAGGGCTCTATACCTTTTGTGTTTTGGATTTTGAAAGATATGGGCTATATCAAGACCAAATTTAGGTTTAAATTTGATATATTTGTACTACCATGATTATAAAACGTTTCTTAACTTGTAATTTTAATGTGTGGATTTGAAGACTCTTATTTTGAAAATTTTGATGGGTGAAATTCCAAAAAAAGACACTTTTTTTTAGTTGTATTAGGTTTTATTTTTAATATTTTCACTTAGTTAGACAGACTTGAATTTTCTAATTTAGGAAGCTTTTTTAAGGTTTTTAGAAGGGTCATTAAACTATAAGAGGAGGAGTTTGGCGGGTAAAAGGGAAGAACACACGATACCACAAAACACAACACACACCAATTATCTCTCCTTCTTCTGTCTCTTATACACATCTAGATGTGTATAAGAGACAGGGAAGAACACACGATACCACAAAACACAACACACACCAATTATCTCTCCTTCTTCTGTCTCATTCTTTCCCTTTCATGTTAACATCCATAGCTCTACATGGTTGAAGGAAATATAAGTTTAGGAATGAATAATTGTGAGATATTACTTGTGTTTATTATTTGATTTATACTTTAAGTATTGAATTTTTTTTCTGCATATATTATCATGATTGTCTTGCATTGATTATTAGGAGATCTAATAGTCAATTAATCATTACAATTTACTGTTAGCTTAGACATCAAATTTATAATTGTTTGATCCCTCTAATTTGTAAAGCAATGAAACTTGGTGATTTGTTGCATCAAAGACTATTAGGTCTTGGGAAGGACTATGTATAGATTAAATATAACTGTGCGTCCTTATATCTTTGAACTTTATTGATCTTTCTAATTTTTAAGGTTGTCACGAGATTAAACCTTTAGTACTTATCTTTTGGTTGTTTGGTGGTTAAGGTTAATTAGACTACATGTATTTGGATTGATTACAAATAAGGAGAAACAGGAAACTGGTTCATTATGAGATGATAAAAAGATCTTTAATTGGTAATCTTTAATTTTTTTTCAAAAAAAATCTATACTACCATTAAATAATCTAAATAAAAACTATCAAATTATATGATGTGACATTCTTATGTGTAAAATCCACTATCATGTACTATAATTAAAGACACGACATTTACATGTAATTTAATTAAAAAATAAAAAATAAAATAATTCAATAAAAAAATTAAAAATCTGAAATTCTCTCTTTATTTCTCTCTCCTCCCCTTTTTCTCGCCTTTCAATTTCTCTCACACTGCAAAAATCAACCTAATCCAAAATTGAATACAATCATAAGTAATTGAACATGACACTTCTTCTCTATCGATGAAATTTATTGAATCTCATCACCTAGATCTTTCCTTACTATGCATTTGTATTGTGAATGTATATGGAACAAGAAGAAATAGGATGAACTCTATACAATTAGATCCAATAACTAATATATACTTGTAGCTAAATCCATGTCCAAATTGTTTATTAATCTTATTCAACCACTTCAACCATCACTCTAACTCCCTTCTTCTTCTTATCTTCACCAAAATTGGCAATATTAAGGTTCTTGGCCATTGCTAAGTTATGTCTAACCAATTTTCTCTTCTCCCTCAAGTTTGACAATGTCATCATTCACATGGACAATTTCATCTTTGACAATAACACCTCTTCATCCTCCATTGATAACTTTTGTTTCTCTTTCTATACCTTTTTAAGCTCTCTTCCTTCTTCTGACTCTTTTTTGTCAAGTCATTTTAAGCTCTTAGTCTACTACTTAGACCTAAGAGAAGCATACTTTATTCTTTCGTTCAATAAGATGGGTTGTTTTCTACTTCTTTAGAATTTTTGCTTTCTGTTAGGATAATTTTAAAGCAATTATAAAGGATAAAGAGCCTATCAAATTCAATTAGATCCATAAGCCAAATGGGGATTTGGGTTTAGTGAAATTAGATGGGATAAGCCCAAAACAAAGATTGAGATTGAAATGCACTGGAATTTCATTCTTGTTAATGGTGAATTTGTTAATGTTATTTTGGGTGAAAATATAAATCAACATAAATTCTTTACAATGTTATGGTTTGGTTTAAACTACCATACTATATAGAGAAATACCCAGAAGATAGAACCTAAAAAGGTTCAACACCCACAATTAATGTGTGACACGAAACTTTGTATGTAATAGGATATATCATACTATACAGAGAAATAAGATTCCTTTGAAATATGAAATGATGCATTACTCATTTAAGATGAATCCACTAGTTATAACAAAATAATGTGTAACATTAATTCTAATAAATGATTCAAAGCTATGAATCTATAGTGGACTTCATGTACATTAATTAAGTAAAGATTTCAATTAATACACCTAAAAGGAAACCTATTGCGTGAGAGCCCACTTCAAAGGATTAGGTAGATTCTCATGTTAAGCTTTTCATTTTTTGGTAAGAACATGAATGCACCGATTTATCTATCCAATCGTATACCCTATTTAACGAATACATTATCTACCTATATATATCAATAAAGAACATTCTATAGTTTTTATAATTGTTTATAAATAATATAGTCATTGATAAAGGTTTTAAATAAAGATCAAGCAAAATAAATATATACTTTGCAAAATATTATGATGATATCATAATTATGATATGCTATTTACATCAAAGTATTATTTTCAAAGTATTTCTAGTTGATGCATCATCAGAGTGGGACATGATAAAGTTATAAAGACTAAATTATGTTGTAATTTCTTCTTATGAAAAAAATAGTTAATCTCATAAAGTAAAGTATGTAGTGTACTAGAACAAAACATATGAGCGCTTATCGTAGTTGAATCAAGTTCATTAAATTGACTCGTTATAAGGTTTTCAAAATGGAAACCATTATTTGTATGTCTAAGAAGAATTTGCTATATAAAAAATTGTGTAAGATGATCCATTTGACTTGAATATCCCCAAAGATTCTCATTTAGAGGAAATCAATTAAGCTTTTGATCTCCACTTATAGGGTTCTAATCAATAACTGTGATGAAGTTGGAAATAGTCATGAATTATATGGTGAGCAGTCTGACTAACTCAGGTAAAAGATTCATCCACCATAAAGTAATCAATGGAAAAATGGTTTCATTTCTCCTGATAAGATATTAATTGAAGAAAATCCTTGCATAAGTGGAATGATTATTTCATAGAGTGTTATGCGAATCTTATTCAATTGCAAATCAGATGACCAATATTAATGTTTAAGAAACTAATAAAATTTAAAAAATACATCCGAGTTAAGAATACTAATTTTATACTCTGTCTAATTAGAAAATAATTAGTAGGATAAAATAAAAGAATTACAATCACATTAAGAAGACTATGTATTGAAAAAGATTAGTCCAAACCAACTTTTACCTCAAGCCCTAACTTTGGGTGCCATGGAATACATAACTAAATGTTAATTGTCTTGATCTATGATAATGATTGATCCTTAATTAAGAGAAACAATAATTAAAAAAGTTTTAATTAATCTAATCTCCAGGATTATATATTTATAATTCATATTACCATTATGTTACAAAGTTTACATAAGGTCATACATTTATAGGACAAATTGGGAGAAATATAAAATAAAAATTCAAGATAGTACTCATTGAACATATTGGAGAAACTTATAAAAGTCAAATATATGAAAATTTAAAAAATATAGATGGTAAAATGAAATATCATTTGAAAATGGCACAAATCAACTCTTAAAAAGCATTTCTAGAATCACAATCACCTATAAATTACCTCACAACAATAATGGTTATAAATAATATGATGTTTAGTAACATTAGGGTTAACTTGTATTTTGCTCACCCTTTGTCCTTCAAAGGGTTTTTAAGGTTCTAAAGTCTTTTTCTTCATTGTATTGTATAGATACACCATTAGAGAGTTGGATACTGTACAATAGTAGTGTTCAATAACTCACATAATAGGCCTATGTTGAAGTTCATCTTCTTAATGGACTAATGTTAGATTTTTGTTGTCAACACTCTATCTCACATTGGGTTTGATGTGTATGATTTTAAGGTTATGAATTGGTCGTTTGAGCCTGATGCAGAAAAAGTCGCACATTGATAAAAAATCAGGTGATGATCAAAGGGCCAACCCTAACAAAGAAAGATTCGCACCTGATCTTCGACATCTTGATGACTCATATAAATTTAAGACTTCAAATATAGTCTTTGTTGATCTGTTAGTGTATACTTTTAAGAATCAATGATGACCATTGATGACAATCGTAGACCCTAATCTCTAAGTTGCTTTATAAATACTCTATGCATTCTTCGAAGAAGAAAGAAGAGTTGGTCAAAAAAATTGAGTAAATAGTAAGAAGCAAGGGCAACTGGGCCAAGGATGAGTGGCAACGACAGTCACACATAAGGAGAAAAACAGTAAGGTGCAGTCGACCAGGAGAAAGAAGAGAAGAGAGCAAGGTAGCTATCCACCCATACAAAAAACCCTACAACAGATAGTATCACGCACTAAAAGCCCTCATAAACGGTAATAGATAGCAGTTGACTCCACCACACCAAAGAAGGCTTTCCAGCAAACCATCCAAGCATGTTCTCCCAGCACATCCAAAGCGCTTTCTAGTAGAACCAACAACACCAATCATTGCATGTTCAGGAAGGGTTACCAGCAGCAATAGATGTCCTCGATTAGTAGGGTTTTTTTTTTTTTCTCTACAGTCCAAAGGGATCAATCATCCATCATCATAAAAATACCATGCTAACACAAGTTACCCGAACAACAACAACCATCCGTGTGCGGAAAACCCCAAAAAGACGTGACTTAGGGACCCGACGCACATAGGAATAAAGAACAATCAATTAAAAGCTAACCAAAGTTGAAATAACAGGAAACACCTAGACCCAACATTGAAAGAACACTATAACCTAAGTTATTTAAGAAGATATTACCCACACTCCGAAAATAAAAGAAATTGGGAGTGATGAGTCGATTGGGAATACCACAAAAGAAGTACCTTTTGATAAAGGTTCTTTAGTTCTCAAAAAATCGAGGGAAGGAAATACCCTACTTTCTATTTCACTCAAAGTTGTATTGATTTTTCAAGAGCTTACAAGGGATGACTATTTTAGCAAAGATAGCAATTCTAAAGAGGCACAAATTCCTACTTAGCACAAATTCTTATTTGGAGAAATTCCTAACAATGGACTAATTCCAACAGACAATAAACTTCTATTTAAGAGTGAATGTTATTACTTAGTATAAGGCACCAAGTACTCCAATTATATTAATTAGTCCTCTACTCTTTGTCAAACTTGAATTCGCACTATTTGAAACTTGGTTGGCCTAAATGTCCTCAATAATCCCATTTAGCACTTCTTTAATCTTTTTGGCTTTAGCTTATGTTATTGGGCCTTCTAGAATGTGCAATGGACCTTTTACATCCATTGAAGCTCTAGCTTGTGTTATTAAGCCTTCTACAATGTGCAATGGACTTCTTGCATCCGTTGTAATCTTCCACCTATCATCTTTGCGGTTCTCATCACAAGGCAGTAGCCACACCAGTAAACATCACCAAGGTAGTAGCCACACTAGCAACCCAACAAAGCAGCTAAGGAAGACAAACCAGAAGGAGGTGGAGCAACAGCCCAAGGGTCTTGCACCAGCAACCAACGCGCAGCAACAGGTGGTGAACCAATAAACGGTAGCAGTGCGCAAGGATAGTAGCAATGGCGCAAGGAAATAGCAACAGTGTGGGCGAATAGCAATAGCGGCATGAGTAGACAGTAGTAGCACACTCAAATAGTAGGAACAACACATGTGAATAGCAGTCGCAACATGTGTAGACAAAAGTCATAGCTTATGCAGATAGCGGGCATAGTGCCTGAAAACAGTAAGTACAACATGTGCAGACAATAGGCAGTAGTGACAGTATATGCAGATAACATTAATAGTGCACGCAGATAGCAGCAAATAGACGTGATAGCACAT
>JADCRA010000762.1:4333-14821 GCA_021464305.1 Kandelia obovata
CTATAAATAGAGTATATTTACAAATCATATTCCATATTTTGAAAAATTACAAAATACATATTATGACTAACGACTATCAATCAAAATATGTAAAAAGGCAAAATTACTATTATATATTAACTAAAACATTACCTAAACTACAAATTTAAATTGTCTCTTCCTCACATTCTCTCATGTACCTTGATTCATTTGCTACAATTTCTTAATAAACAATCATAATATTAGAAATTTCTTGACAAGAGCTACATTTCCTACATGGACAATAAGGAAAAGGGTAATGATATTGGTCTATATAATTAGAAGAGTATGAGCTTAAAATGGGCCTATGCTAAATTTAGGCCTTTAGTATCATGAAAATGAGTTTGGTTGTTACCTTTTTCATTTTTGTTTGTGCACTTTATTTTCTTTTGATTTCCTAATCCTTCTGTTGTCAATTCGTAAACCAAAATTTAAAGAGTTAAGGGAGGTGGGAATAAAGTGGATTAGACAGAATAGAATACTAGTACGAGAGAACAAGAAGGTCTCAACAAAACTATTGCTGGTAAGACATTAAATAAAAAATAATGGGCATTGTTAGATCAGTAACAAATAAAAAGTAGTAAGACAAACAAAAACACTTATGACAACATTGTCAGTTTTAGACTTACAGGTTCACAAAACCGAGCCAAAGAAAAAAAATATAATAGTAAGAATAAGACTTTTTTTCTTTTCCTTTCACTTTCTCAACTACCAACAAGAGATTACACTTCCAAATCATAAAAAAGAAAAGGACAAGCTTTAATCCCTTACAAGAACCATCGATGTTTTACAGCCAAAAATAAAGGCAAGAAATAATGAACAATAAGGAAAACATTACTTATCTGTCTTACCTTTTACGAAAATGAACTTCTTGGCCCAAACCGGAGAGATGGAAAAGGAAAAAATAAGATAACTCGTACAAAGAAAAAGATGTGTATAAGAGACAGTTTGTACCTCCAATGTCATTTATTTTAGTTGTTAGCTAAATTGTCTTGTAGTTCATGGCCATAAACGAAACATTCCAATAATTTAAAGTATAAACATATATTTTAACAGCCTTATATTCAAATATTAAAAATAAATGTGAGACTAAAAAGAAGAAAAAGAAAAGAGTGCACAAACATTTACTCAATCCTCAAATTGGCTTATAAAGGACCTTCGACTTCAACAATCTTGGTTAATTACTTTGATAAAACCCAACTTATTGCTTTGCTTCTGTCTCTTATACACATCAGATGTGTATAAGAGACAGGTTTTCCTTATTGTTCTTTATTTCTTTCCTTTATTTTTGGCTGTCAAACATCGATGGTTCTTATAAGGGGTTAAAGCTTGTCCTTTTCTTTTTTCTGATTTGGAAGTGTAATCTCTTGTTGGTCTGTCTCTTATACACATCAGATGTGTATAAGAGACAGTTGTTAGATCAGTAACAAATAAAAAGTAGTAAGACAAACAAAAACACTTATGACAACATTGTCAGTTTTAGACTTACAGGATCACAAAACCTAGCCAAAGAAAAAAAATATAATAGTAAGAATAACACTTTTTTTCTTTTCCTTTCACTTTCTCAACTACCAACAAGAGATTACACCTGTCTCTTATACTCATCTAGATGTGTATAGGGGACAGGCCTCGGCGGCCTCATGCGGCAGCCTCACGGAGTGCCTCAATGGCTGGGGCAGCCCGCGGCAAAGGTCACCCCAGCGCAGCTAGGGGGAACTTGTGCGGCAGCCCGCAGCACTGCCCAATGGTACCTTTACCGCAGCCCAACGGCGCACCTCCATGGCTGCGGCAGCGCGGAGAGCAGCTTGGGCGGCCTCATGCGGCAGCCTCACGGAGTGCCTCAATGGCTGGGGCAGCCCGCGGCAAAGGTCACCCCAGCGCAGCTAGGGGGAACTTGTGCGGCAGCCCGCAGCACTGCCCAATGGTACCTTTACCGCAGCCCAACGGCGCACCTCCATGGCTGCGGCAGCGCGGAGAGCAGCTTGGGCGGCCTCATGCGGCAGCCTCACGGAGTGCCTCAATGGCTGGGGCAGCCCGCGGCAAAGGTCACCCCAGCGCAGCTAGGGGGAACTTGTGCGGCAGCCCGCAGCACTGCCCAATGGTACCTTTACCGCAGCCCAACGGCGCACCTCCATGGCTGCGGCAGCGCGGAGAGCAGCTTGGGCGGCCTCATGCGGCAGCCTCACGGAGTGCCTCAATGGCTGGGGCAGCCCGCGGCAAAGGTCACCCCAGCGCAGCTAGGGGGAACTTGTGCGGCAGCCCGCAGCACTGCCCAATGGTACCTTTACCGCAGCCCAACGGCGCACCTCCATGGCTGCGGCAGCGCGGAGAGCAGCTTGGGCGGCCTCATGCGGCAGCCTCACGGAGTGCCTCAATGGCTGGGGCAGCCCGCGGCAAAGGTCACCCCAGCGCAGCTAGGGGGAACTTGTGCGGCAGCCCGCAGCACTGCCCAATGGTACCTTTACCGCAGCCCAACGGCGCACCTCCATGGCTGCGGCAGCGCGGAGAGCAGCTTGGGCGGCCTCATGCGGCAGCCCCACAGATTGCCTCAATGGCTGCGGCAGCACGTGGCGCCGCTGGTACCTGTGCGGCCTGTCTCTTATACACATCTTCTTGCCTTTATTTTTTTCTGTAAAACATCGATGGTTAGATGTGTATAAGAGACAGGCATAAAGATGCTTCTCTGTTTTTTGTATTGTATATGGGTTTTTCTTGTCAGTATGTAAGGCCTGTCTCTTATACACATCAGATGTGTATAAGAGACAGCCAAAATGGTGTGAATGTATCTTTGGTAGTGTTGATAAGGATGATCATCTTGTTGATGAACCATTATTTAACTTTAAAGTAAAATAGGTTTGGTTAAAAGAAGATGATAGAATATTTTTTAAAATTGGTAATTTTATTAATATTGAGGTAATCAGATTGATTAATCACTATTAACTGGTTAAAGAACTTATAGATTATTTAGTCTTTTTATGTCATGATAAGGATAACTTATCTTATATATATGATGTTGACGAGGAGTTCGAAAATGATGGAAAATTACTCAGCAGTCCCAACGAAGTTCGTTCTCTTCGATTCAAACCCCCTAAGTCCGAATAAAACCGCGTCTCTCTCTGTCTCTCGTTCTGTCTCGACCGCCTCAATCTCTCACTGTCTCTCCCTATATCTCTCATCCTGTCTCTCTCTCTCTCTCTCTATCTCTCCCTATGTCACTCATCCTGTCTCTCTCTAAAACCATACA
Organism: Kandelia obovata; assembly: GCA_021464305.1. Lineage (NCBI taxonomy): Eukaryota > Viridiplantae > Streptophyta > Magnoliopsida > Malpighiales > Rhizophoraceae > Kandelia > Kandelia obovata. The sequence goes on from JADCRA010000762.1 coordinate 7,596, forward strand.
TCTCTCTTGCTTTCGCTCTCCGTCTTACAATTTTAGTGAAGAAGCGTCGGTCTCTCTCTTCCTTTCCTCCTCCGATGCTCTGATGCTCCCCACGCCGGAACCCTAACCGTCTCTTATCGGCCGGCTAGATATCCGGCCGGGACTGTTCGAGTTTTTTTCCCCTTAATTTTCTTTAGCCGGATTACAAGTCCTGTTGCCTAATTTTGTCATTTCCGATTTTGATTTCGGAATCTTAGGGTTTCCATTCTCCTATTTATCTGAGTCTTGTTAGTGTCTGCGTTCTTGATCAACGAAACGAGAAGAACGCCTATGGCTCCGGGGCGTAAAAAAGGAGCAAGCAAGGCGAAGGGCAAGAAGCAGTTGAGTTTGGGCGATCTTGTTCTTGCTAAAGTCAAAGGTCACCCTTTTTGGCCTGCCAAGGTCTCTGCTTTTTCTTTAAATATTTTCCAAGATTCAATTTCTAACATATTTGTTTTGATCTCTTCTTTCTTCGTTCCTCGATAATCTGAAATGGGTTCCAAGATTGATGTTTGGCAGTTTAATTGCACTGTTTGGGATTTCTAGTTAGTTTGTGTTCAGTTTCTGCGGTGCTGTTTGGATTTGCATTGCCATGTTTCACTTTGTGGCTTTTGTTTTTTAGGATTAATCGTGTTATACATACTTGGTTTTAAAATGCGAATTGCAGCTAGTAGATATGGATTATTTAAGTCCATAGCTTCTTTTGATGTACGTTGGGTTGTTTTGTTTATTGTGTAATTCCATAAATTTTATTGTTGCTCTCTGTTGTGCATTCTGATGTACTAAGTTGTGCCGCTTAACTGTGAAACATGTGTATATTTGTTCAGAGTTTTGGATTTCATGAATGATCTTTGATTGATTAAAGAAGGGTATTATTATATACACCTGTGCACTCCTGATTAGATACGTGTATATATATATATATATTTTCAGTTTGTGTAAGTTTTAGTTATTTTTTATTGTTGGCATGGACTTTTTTTCCTTTCTTGTTCTGCTTCCATAATTGAGGTCTTTGCAAGGTGATGCTTAATTTTGTGGGCTTCATCTTGCAGTCAAATTTTATGTTCAGAAGATCAGTTGGCTTTGGCTATCTTTCTTAACTGGATAACAGGGGTTTCTTTGAGCATCTTGGAATTTTTTTTCTATAAGTCCTCTCTCCTTCTTTCTGAGATGTTCTTTTATGTATTCTTCTTTTCAGTGTTTACATAATTCTGATACACTGAAGTCATTCTTTTGTTATGCATTGGTTTTAGAGTGAGCTATATTTTGCAGGCTTTGGTGTAACATGATGGTATTGGTATTTACTTAGAATGGTACTTCTGTTTTGGATTACTGTGATTTTACTTTATCAAACCTTTCTTTTTTTTCTTCCCTTGGAGACTAATGTTACTTTGTTGAATCTTCTCTGGTTTATGCCAATTTGTACTGTACTTAGCTAGATTTGTGGATTTGAAATTTTCAGATCAGCCAGCCTGAAGACTGGGATAAAGCTCCTGACCCCAAGAAATATTTTGTTGAACTCTTCGGAACTGAGGAGACGTACGTATATTTATTTCAAATTTGACACAGTCCATGCAGCTGAACTGTAGTGATTATGATTTTATTGAAGTGCATTTAATGAACTAATTAAAAGTACATTGTTTGGCAGTCTTGCTAGTTAGGCAGGAAAAATTTTGATAACGTAAATTACTTGAAGCATGTTATTTGCGGCTGAAAAATGAGCTTATGTGCTCCTTTCCCACCCTTCTTCTTGAGGGATAGAGAAAACTGTAGTTTGTTGAATTTTAAGATTTTTGACTGGGTTGGAAATTTTATGTTTGATTCAGCGAGATTTATACTGATGCTAAGTTGAGTTGATGGTGTTTGTAAGCAGTCTTTGTACAAATTAATTTGGATGTCTTTATATGTAGGTCAACAAGATACAAGAATAAGCCACGCTGCCGCAGAAGTGAACCCACGCTGCGCCGTCGGGATGCCGCAAGAGTGCCCCAAGCAGCGCCGCGTGCTGCCACAGCTGTTGAGGCAATCCGTTGGGCTGCGGCATGAGGCCGCCTAGGCTGCTCTGCGCGCTGCTGCAGCCATGGAGGCATGCTGTAGAGGTACCTGGGGGTAGCGCTGTGGGCTGCCGCAGAAGTTCCCCCAGGCTGCACTGGGGTGACCTACCCCACGGGCTGCTGCAGAAGTCACCCCAGGCTGGGCTGCGCGCTGCTGCAGAAGTGAACCCATGCTGTGTGGTCGGGCTGCTGCAGGAGTGCCCCCAGGCAGCTCTGAGCGCTGCTGCAGAAGTTCCTCCAGGCAGCTCTGCACGCTGCCGCAGCCGTGGAGGCGGGCCATCACGCTGCAGCAGAGGTACCAGCGGGCAGCGTTAGGGTGACTTCCCCTGCGGGCTGCCGCAGAAGCCACCCCAGGCTGTGCTGCATGCTGCCGCAGAAGTGACCCCACACTCCGCCATCGGGCTGCCGCACAGGTACCCGCGGCGCCACGTGCTGCCGCAGCCATTGAGGAAATCTGTGGGGCTGCCGCATGAGGCCGCCCAAGCTGCTCTCCGCGCTGCCGCAGCCATGGTGGTGCGCCGTTGGGCTGCGGTCAAGGGACCATGGGGCAGTGCTGCGGGCTGCCGCACAAGTTCCCCCTCGCTGCGCTGGGGTGCCCTCCTCCGCAGGCTTCCGCAGCCGTCGTGGCAATCCGTGGGGCTGCCGCATGAGGCTGCCCAGGCTGCTCTGCACACTGCCGCCGCAGTTCTACCAGCCATTACAGTGTGCTTCCGCAGCCGTGGAGGTGCACTGTCAGGCTGCCGCAGAGGTACCAGCGGGCAGCGCTGCAGGCTGCCACAGTAGTTCCCCTTGGCTGCGCTGGGGTGACCTTTGCCGCGGGCTGCCCCAGCCATTGAGGCAATCCGTGAGGCTGCCGCATGAGGCCGCCGAGGCTGCTCTGCACGCTGCCTCAGCAGTTCCCCCAGGCATTTCTGTGCGGTTCCTCAGCTGTGGAGGTGTGCTGTTGGGCTGAAGCAGAGGTACCAGCAGGCAGCGCTGTGGGCTGCCACAGAAGTTCCCCTAGGCTGCGCTGGGGTGACCTCTCTTGCGGGTTGCCACAGAAGTCACCCCAGGCTGCGCTGCGTGCTGCTGCAGAAGTGAACCCACGCTGCGCCGTCGGGCTACTGTAGAGGTACCAGTGGGCAGCTCTGTGGGCTGCGGAAGTTCTCCCAGGCTGCTTTGGGGTGACCTCCACTGCGGGCTACCGCAGAGGTCACGTCAGGCTGCGATGCGTGCTGCCGCAGAAGTGAACCCACGTTGCGATGTCAGGCTGCTGCGGGAGTGCCCCCAGGCAGCTCTGCGCACAGCTGCAGAAGTTCCCCCAGGCAGCTCTGTGTGCTGTCCCAGCGGTGGAGGCACGCCGTGGTGCTGCCGCAGAGGTACCAGCAGGCTGTGCTGCGGACTGCCACAGAAGTTTCCCCAGGCTGTGCTGGGGTGACCTCCCCTGCGGGCTGCAACAGAAGTCACCCCAGGCATTTCTGCTGCAGCAGTTTCCCCGGGCAGCTCAGCACACTGCCGCAGCTGTGGAGGCGCGCCATCGCGCTGCCACATGAGGCCGCCCAGGCTGCTCTGTGCGCTGCTGCAGCTCTTCCCCCGTCCACTTGTGCTCGCCGCCGCAGCCGTGGAGTCGCACTGTCGATCTGCCTTGGAGGTACCAGCGGGCAGTGCTGTAGGCTGCCGCAGAAGTTCCCCCAGGCTGCGCGGTAGGGCTACAGCAGAGGTTCCAGTGGGCAGCGCTGCGCCGTGGCAGTTCCCCAAGGCAGCTCTGTGGGCTGCTGCAGCTGTGGAGGTGCGCCATCAGTCTGCTGCAGTGGTACCAGCGGGCAGCACTGCGGGCTGGTGCAGAAGTTCCCCCAGGCTGCACTGGGGTGACCTCTCCGGCGGGCTGCTGCAGAAGTTGTCACAAGTTTTGAGCAAATTTTGGTTTTTAGCTGACGGATGTCTAGTTCGCATTCTATTAGGTAATCATACGCATTGGGTGGTCATAATACATAACTAAATATTATTCTTGATCTATGAATATGAATTGATTAATAAGAGAATTAACAATAAATTAAAAAAGTTTAATTAATCTAATCTCTTAGGATTATAATTCATATTCATTACCATTATGTTACAATTTTAATAAGTCATACATATAAGAACAATTGGAGAAATATAAAATGAAGATCAAGTAGAACTCAGTTGAAATATTGAAAAAATTTATGAAGTCAAATATATGAAATTTAAAAATATAATGGCTAAAATGAAATTCATTGAAAATTGGCACAAATCACTTTAAAAGCATTCTAGAATCACAATCCTTATAAATACCTCACAACATGGTTAGATAATGCATGTTTAGTACATTAGGGTTACTTGTATTTTCCTCCCTTTGTCCCTCAAAGGGTTTTAGGTTCTAAAAGTTTTTTCTTCATTGTTTGTATAGATAACCATTAGAGGTCGGATACTTGTACAATAGTAGTTTGCAATAACTCACTAATAGGCCTAATTTTGAGTTCATCTTCAATGGCTAATGTTAGATTTGTTGTCAACACTATCTCACATGGTTTGATGTGTTGATTTTAAGGTTATGAATGTCGTTGAGATGCAGAAAGGTCATTGATAAAAATCGGTAATGACAGGGCAACCCTGACAAGGAAAGATTGACCGTTGACAATTGACCATAAATTTTAAGACTCAAATATAGTTGTTGATTGTAGTGTAACTTTTAGGAATCAATGATAACCATTGATGACAATGTAGTCCTAATCTCAAGATTTTATAAATATTCTATGCATCTTGCAAGAAGAAAAAGAGTTGCAAAAAATTGAGTAAATAGTAGAGGCAAGGCAAACGGCCATGGAGAGTGCAACAGTCACCAAGGAGAAATAGTAAGGTGCAGGCGACCAAGGAGGAAAGAAAGATAGAGAGCAAGGTAGCTATCCGCCCACACCAATAATCCCTTAACAAGATAGTTATCGCACTAACAAACCCTCATAAAGGTAATAGTAGCAGCTGACCACCACACCAAGAGGCTTTCCAGCAAACCATTAGCTGTCTCTTATACACATCTAAACGGCCATGGAGAGTGCAACAGTCACCAAGGAGAAATAGTAAGGTGCAGGCGACCAAAGATGTGTATAAGAGACAGGACTTAGGGACCCAACGCACACAAGGAATTAAAGAACAATCAATAAAGCTAAATCAAAGTTAAATAACAGAAACCCTAGACCCAACATTTGAAGGAACACGAAACTAAGTTATTTAAGAAGGATATGGACACCACACTCCAGAAAAGAAAAGAATTGGGAGTGATGCTGTCTCTTATACACATCTAGATGTGTATAAGAGACAGGCAGGTGGTGCACCAATAAACGATAGCTGTGCGCAAAGATGGTAGCAATGGTGCAAGGAAAGAGCAACACTGTGGGCGAATAGCAATAGTGGCATGACTAGACAGTAGTAGCACACTCAAATAGCAGGAACAACACATGTGAATAGCAGCCGCAACATGTGCTGTCTCTTATACACATCTAGATGTGTATAAGAGACAGCTAGAAGGAGGTGGAATAACAGCACAAGGGTCTTGCACCAGCAACCAACGCGCAGCAGCAGGTGGTGCACCAATAAACGATAGCGGTGCGCAAAGATGGTAGCAATGGTGCAAGGAAATAGCAACACTGTGGGCGAATAGCAATAGTGGCATGACTAGACAGTAGTAGCACACTCAAATAGCAGGAACAACACATGTGAATAGCAGCCGCAACATGTGTGGACAAAAGTCATAGCTTGTGCAGATAGCGGGCATAGTGCCTACAAATAGTAAGTACAACACGTGCAGACAATAGGCAGCAGTGACAACATATGCAGATAACATTAATAGTGCACGCAGATAGTAGCAAATAGACGCGATAGCACACACGGATGATAGTGCATATGGAAAACATTAATAGTGCCACACAGATAATAGTAGCAGTGCCTACGGACAGCATTAGCCTGTCTCTTATACACATCTAGATGTGTATAAGAGACAGATAGTGCATATGGAAAACATTAATAGTGCCACACAGATAATAGTAGCAGTGCCTACGGACAGCATTAGCAGCACCCACGGATAGCCATAATAGTGCATGCAAATAGCATTAACAGTGGACAACATTAGCAACACACATGGATAACTACATCAACGCGTACAAACAACATTAGCATCACGCGCAGGTAGCACCGATAGCGAGTGAAACAACATTGGTAGTGAAGAAGAAGATCCATATTCTGCTCTAGCAATCTGTACACATCAAGTGATCATTCTGTAAGAAACATTTTACCATAAACTCTTAATAAATTTATTGAAAAATAGGGTGGGATACCCTTTTACAAGTGGTTAAGGAGTGATCCTTTCATAAGTGGTTAATGAGTGATCCTTCAATAATCACATTGTATCCATGGATAACAAGAGTGGATTATGTGATTTAGGAGTGATCTTATCACACCGTAGATGTATCTCACATATTGTGGGTGAACCACTTAAAAATTATCGTGTGCTTGGGTGCTTATGTGTGATTGATATTCGTACCACCACTCTTACAAAAAGAATAGATAAAAAAATTGTATAATTGAGTTTGACAAATCACAAAGGTTAAATGCAGATCAATTTGTAAAAAAAGGTATATATCATACTAATTCACTCTCCTCTTAATGTGAGACCTAAAACGGTACTTATTAGGTGGTATTAGAGTTTGGTTTATCTGTTGATCCAATTTTTCTGCTTCGAAGTGAAGTTGTGTATTATTTGTGAGTTTTTATTTTTACTACTACTTGAGATAATGGATAGTGTGAACAGTGTCAACACGTAAGGGATCACTACGTTTGATGGACAAAATTATCAATTATGTAAGATAGAATGTTTCCATATCTGATGTCCCTTGGTCTTGATGTCTTTGAGTCTGCTATTAGTGGCTTCATCCTTATTGCTGAAGATGGTCCTATGATGCCGACTAATAAGAAGAACTTGGAGTGTGATGGAAAATTGAGAAATGCCTTATATGTCTCCCTGTTCGATAAAGAATTCACTAAAGTGATGGGGTGCAACACAACCAAGCAAATTTAGGAAAAATTGAAGAATATCTATGAAGGAGACAAGGTTGTGAAGGAAGTCAAGCAACAAATTTGGAGGAGCAGATTCAAAGACATAAA
>JADCRA010000762.1:14933-26473 GCA_021464305.1 Kandelia obovata
TGAGGATGATGATGAGCTGGTCCCAAGGAGGAGAACAAAGCAATCCAGCTACTTTAAAGTTGAAAATTCAGATACCAAAGGGAAAAAGAAATTCTTTAGATCCAAAGGGAGGAATTTCCTGAGCAAGTTGGATGAAGAAAATTTTGAAGAGGAAAGTGATGATGATTCTGATGATGAGGCTACAAAGGATCTACTGGTTGCTTAAATAGATGATAATTAAGAATCTTTAAGTGATGAGGAATCAACAGAAGAGGAAGAGGATGAGTCGATGCAACAACTTCAGATTAAGTTGAGGGCTTGTTTGCAAAAAAATAACCAAGCTAGAAAAAGAGGTAAATCATCTAAAGAAGTTTTATGAAAATTCTAGTGTTGATAAATTTGATCTCCAGGTGAAGATAAAGGAGTTTAAAGAAAAAGAGAAGGAGTAATTGAAGAGAATTAAGGAGTTAAGCATACTTTGTGTAGAAAAGTTGAAGATAAAGGTATTGGTGCTGCTGAAATTGGTGTAGAAAAGTTGAAATCAACGAAAATGCTTTATGTTGAAGGGCTAAAATACAATCTGATCAGTGTTAGCCAACTTTGCAATGATGGACTTGAAGTTACTTTCAACAAGAGTGGCTGCATAGTAAAGAGACAAAAAGATGGTGTCGTTCTCACTAAAAGTGAAAGAACACATGGAAACTTGTACCAAGCTTTTAGAAGTATAAACACATGCTACATAAGTACCAAAAATGGGAACTTATTATGGTATAGAAGATTAGGACATCTCAAACAAAAAGGACTAAACAAGCTATCCAAAAATGAAACTATGAAAGATGTACCTAAATTGAGAAAAGAGAGAGTGACCTAATCTGCAACACATGTCAAAAAGGGTAGATGGTGAATGCTCCCCACAAAAACATGGAGATCCAAATAAATAAGTCATTGGAGCTCATCCACTCAAACAGCTATAGGTCGATGAGACAAAGATCAATTAAGGGTGATAGGCACTTCATTTCTTTCATTGATGATTTTACAAGAATGACTTGCATTATGTTCTTGAAACATAAATCAAAGACGTTAAATGTTGCACTTACATTATACTCATCGGGAAGGTCCAACTTATAAGCATTGTCATCAATTTTTGCTAAAACTTAAAAGAGACCATCTCCTCTAGGTTGTAGCTTTGAATGCCTCTGAGCTAGAAATCGTTCCTTGCGCATATGCACCCAAACCCAATCACCAAGTTTAAACACCACCCTCTTTTGTCCCTTGTTGACATGTGATACGTATTGCTCAGTTTGTTTTTCAATATGTTGCTGCACCTTTTCATGAAATTTTTTTATCATGTCAGCCTTACGTTCACCATCTAAGCTGGCATACTCATTGACAGGTATAAGTACCAAATCTAAAGGAGTCAACGGATTAAAACCATATACAATTTCAAATGGATAGTAACTAGTAGCAGAATAAACACTCTTATTATATGCAAACTTGACATGTGGTAAACAATCTTCGCATGTTTTCAAATATGTTCGAATAATAGCACGCAAAAGAGTAGAAAGAGTTTGATTAACCACCTCAGTTTGCCCATCAGTTTGTGGGTGACAAGTAGTTGAAAACAATTGTTTAGTACCTAGCCTACCCCCACAAAGTATTCCAGAAGTAGCTTAAGAACTTTCTATCCCAATCTGAAACAATGCTTCGTGGCATGCCATGCAAACGTACTACTTCTCTAAAGAATAAGTCAGTCACATTGTTTGCATCATCAATTTTATGGTATGGGATGAAGTGTGTCATCTTTGAAAATCTATCAACAACAACAAATACAAAATCCCTACCCTTTTTTGTTCGTGTCAATCCTAGTACAAAATCCATAGATAAATCAACCCAGGGATGGCTAGGTATGGGAAAAAGGGGTATACAACCCATGAGGCAAAACTCTAAATTTTTCCTATTTGCATGTTATGCATTTCTCACATATCCTCTCAACCTGTCTCTTATACACATCTAGATGTGTATAAGAGACAGCCTTTAACACTGACAATATAGCCAAGAAATGGGATTTGATTAAGACAAAAGGAACATTTTTCTAAGTTAGCATAATCTTTCTCAGAACGTAAAACACTTACAATGGACTGTAAATGATCAAGATGCTCTTCCAGGGTTTTACTATAGACCAAAATATCATCAAAATACACAACTATAGATTTACCAATGAATGAACACAAAACATGATCCATTAGTCTCATAAAAGTACTTGGTGCATTCGTGAGACCAAATGGCATAACAAGTCATTCATACAAAGCGTGCTTAGTTTTGAAGCTGCTTTTCACTCATCTCCCTCTCTCAGCCTAATTTAAAGATGTGCACTTTTCAAATCAATCTTAGAAAAGACACATAAACTATACAATTCATCCAATATGTCATCTAATCTAGGTATGGGGTGACGATACTTTGCAGTGATTTTGTTGATTGCTCGATAATCAATGCACATCCTCCAAGTCCCATCTTTTTTGGGTACAAGTAGGATGGGAACAACACATGGACTTATGCTTTCCCTCAGATAGCCTTTGGAAATAAACTCTTCACCCTGCCTTTGAAGCTCCTTAGTCGCCTCAGGATTACTCTTATATGCTAGCCAATTAGGGCTGGATGCACCCAAGATGAAATCAATTTGATACTCAATTCCTCTATTAGGTGGCAATTCACAATTCACTTGGAACATCGTTAGAGCTGTCTCTTATACACATCTTACAAGTAGGATAGGAACAACTCATGGACTTATGCTTTCCCTCAGATATCCTTTGGAAATAAACTCTTCAACCTCTGTCTCTTATACACATCTTCCTCCAAGTCCCATCTTTTTTGGGAACAAGTAGGATAGGAACAACACATGGACTTATGCCTGTCTCTTATACACATCTAGATGTGTATAAGAGACAGGACTTATGCTTTCCCTCAGATATCCATTGGAAATAAACTCTTCAACCTGCCTTTGAAGCTCCTTTGTCTCCTCAGGATTACTCTTATATGCCTGTCTCTTATACACATCTTCCTCCAAGTCCCATCTTTTTTGGGTACAAGTAGGATAGGAACAACACATGGACTTATGCTTTCCCTCAGATATCCTTTGGAAATAAACTCTTCAACCTGCCTTTGAAGCTCCTTTGTCTCCTCAGGATTACTCTTATATGCTAGCCAATTAGGGATGGATGCACCCAAGATGAAATCAATTTGATACTCAATTCCTCTATTAGGTGGCAATTCACAATTCACTTGGAACATCGTTAGAGAATACATCTTCAAATTCCTGCAATAGAGCAACAAGAACACTAGGCAAAGATGGGTCAAACTTGTTAGTGTTAAAATAAGCCTCCTTGTATAAATGTATGATCATAAACTGATTGGTAGAGAATGTTCTTTTGACATCACTTTCTTTTGCATAGAAACTCTCTCTTTTCTTCTCTTTTTCTTTTGTCCCCACATTTTCTCCTCTCTTTTCTCTTTTATCAATCTCTCTTTTCTGTTCACTCTCATTTTTAATCCTTAATTGATCCTCATAAGCTTGTTGAGGTGATAATGGTACAAGAGTGATGGGTTTTTCATTCATTACAAAGGAATATCGATTCTTGAAGTCGTCAAGTATAACTCGCCTGTCAAATTGTCATTGTCTTCCTAATAGAATTTAACCCACATGCATAGGTACAATATCACATAAACCTTCATCATGGTACCTTCCGATAGAAAATGATATAAGCACTTGCTTATTTACCCTGAAAGATGTTATCTCGTTCCACCTCATTTTTTTCCTTTACTTGCACATTCAATGCTCACCTTGAACCGGATACTCCTCTCCATCACTTTCACCCTCTGATGATGGCACAGAATCATCATCTGATTCACTTTCAGTTTCAACATCTCCATTACTTCTCAAGATCATTACACGCTTATTTGGACATTGAGATACAATGTGACCCTTGTCCAAACACTTAAAACATTTAACATCTTTATTTCTACTTGGTTAGGGTTCAAAATTACCTGTCTCTTTGCTAAAACCCACATTTTTGTGCTTGGATAGCTCGGCTGTGGAGTTGTAATTGGTCATCTTGTCCCTTTTACTCCGATTTGGCTACCAAGATGAGGTAGAAACCAAATATTGAACAAACAGTGTCGAACCCTTTTTCTTAAGTTGTCTTTCAACTTTCATTGCCATGTGCACCATGTCTTCTAATTCCACATAGTGTTGCAACTCAACCACATTTGCTATGTCCCTATTTAGCCATTGTAGAAATTGAGCCATGGTTGCCTCTCTATCTTCTTCTACATTTGCCCTAATCATGGTAATCTTCATCTCCTTGTGGTAGTCCTCCACACTTTTGGTGCCTTGAGTGAGCCCTTGCAGCCTTTTGTATAACTCCCTGTAATAGTGATTAGGGACAAACCTCTTCCTCATAATATCCTTTCTCTCCTCTCATGTATCAATAGGTCGCTTATGATTCCTTCTCCTAGTCAAAACAAGTTGAGCCTACCAAATAATAGCATAATCAGTAAATTTAACTGCAACAAGTTTTACTCTTTTTCTCCTTGGAATAGTTCTGGCAGTCAAAAACCAATTCAACCTTCTTCTCCCATTCTAGGTATACATCAGGATCATTCTTACCTTGGAATGGAGGATTTGTCATTTTAATACTAGCCAAATTATGGTCATAGGTGTCTTGCCTCCCAAATTCTCTTTGATCCCTTCTATTGTTAACAATTCTAACCACATTAGTTTGATCGTCAAATTCATCATCTTCTACATCATCTTCATGATCATAGGCACATCTCAACTGCCTTCTTGCTTTAGGAGCCTCATATTCCCCATGCCTCCTTTGTAACTCTACTATTGTATTAGCTTGCTCCTTCATCCTCTCCTTATCATCAAATTTGGTGTTCATGCGCTCGAATTGTTGTTGCATAGCTTTGATCATAAAGGACACATCACTAGCTCCCTTTTGAGTTGCACCTTTGTCTTTAGATGCCATAGTATTACTTTTACACAAAATAATTAAAATACCTCATCAATCTTTATATGTATAATTTCAAGAATTTTTGAACTTCTTCTGACACTTTTAGTGTTCTTAGTAGTTTGCATACTATTTATGTAATCCATATAAGTACCAAAATCTATAAAATCAAGATATGCTAAAATTTCGTTATTTACAAGCCTTTTTATTCTCTTGAAAAAGATGTGGTCCAATTTTTTATGTTATAATTAAAAATACTGCTCATTAACAATACATTTTTTTGTATGAATACTATTATGAAATGTAATATTACATTTCTAATTGGGTTTTAAACTAAATTTAAATAAATCAAATATTTAGAACCAATAATGGTTTAATTTTATAAAATATTGAAATTTTAGTCCTCAAAAGAAAAAAAAAACTAACTAACACTAGTAAATTTAGAAAAAAAAACTAAATTCCTAAAGAATGATAGAATATAAAAAGTATTTTGAAAATTTAAAACAAATTTAAATTTTCAAACTAAATGTTAAGTCCTCATAACTTTAATATGAGAATGCATCAAATTTCCTTAATAGATGTCTTCCTCATTTTCCTTTAGTTTCCTCAACTTTAAAAAGACCTGCATAGCATTGGTAACATGGATTATAGTATCAAAATTAATTTATGTATTGTTTGGAATATTAACTAAAAACAGTTGATGATACACTGAAAATATAAAAGCATATTTCTTTATCAATCATGCCTTGTACTTGAAAAAAGACTTTTTTTATATGTCCATGTTTTCTGTTAAAGAAGAATGGACTTTTTTATATGTCCATATTTGCATTTTTCTTCTAATACAAAATACCCTTATTCTATTTGTCTTTTGTCTTTACTTTAGTCATAAGATAAGTACTTTCTAAATTCTTGTGCTTTATTCTTTCCCCTTTTGAGCATGCATGGTCAAAAGCTCATTAATTAACCAATTTTTTTTATATATACATATAATATCACATCTTAGATCGCATATACACAAAAGGAAGAAAATTTAAGATAAAATGTATCAAAAAAATCTTAAATATGTTAACCTTTAGGAATTTAAGTTGAACAGTAACTGTCTCTTATACACATCTAGATGTGTATAAGAGACAGTTACTGTTCAACTTAAATTCCTAAAGTTTATCATATTTAAGATTTTTTTGATACAGATGTGTATAAGAGACAGGGATAAAATGTATCAAAAAAATCTTAAATATGTTAAACTTTAGGAATTTAAGTTGAACAGTAATAATCCTCATTCCCAAAATATGCTAAAACATACCTTTAAAATTGTCAAATTTATTACCTTTATACTTATCAAATTTCTTTCTTGAAAATTTTTTCGTTAAGGTGTTAGTCAATGCCTTATATGGTTTCCCAAATTATTCTTTGAAATCTTTAGTTTAATTTTCTTCCAACGCTTTTATTGATATGAGACTTAATAATCATCAATCTTATATAATTGGATTGGTCTCACTTATTATAAACAATTTTATTAGTTAATGTACTTAATTATATCAAAATAGATTGTTGATCCATATAGAATGTCACGTCAAAATCCATGCACTATAAAGTCAAAAAGACCTTTTCTTTCTAATCCATAAAATTGTCACCAAATAATATTAGAATACTAGTATGATCATTATAATAAGTAATAAAAAGAATTTCATTGACCAAGAAACACACATACACACACATATTAATGCCACAAGGATAATTAAACCATCATAAAATATAAATTCAAACTTTCCAATAGATAAAGGTCACTACATGCATTATATATATATATATATATATATATATATACTTTACAATAAAACTAATGAATAAAATATTAAAACATAAAATGTATAGTGCAACATCACGCTAATGCTTATTCCAAAAATATCACAACTATTATGACTATCTCGTTGTTATTATGTACATGATTTACATGCATGTCACATACACCACAACTTCAATTATATTCAATTTTAGGAATAAAGAAACACCAAGAAAGATATTGCATGTTGGTTGACTAGCTTATTCCTTTTGGTTTTTGTCATCTAATTTATATATAAAACTAATGTTATGTTACTCATCAAGTATCAGTATGTCAACATGTAATTTCTACAAAAGTAAAAGTGGATATACAACCTTGATTAGAGTGACTTACCCCCATTATTCTTCTTCTTCTTCCTCCTTTTTTTTTTTTTTGCGTCTAAAGGATTTTTAAAAATAGATGATAAAATCAATTATAAATACATGGGAAAGCAACAAATAAATTAAAAAAACACATATTTTTATATATACATAACATATAATTAGCCACTAATCTTCTAATTGTCCTTAAACAATGGAAAAATGATCAAAACATATACGTATACGATAAAAGAATTTGATCATAATTGTATAAAAAATAGACTAATTGGAAGAATAATAGTAATAACACAAAATATCATGCTAACTATAATCAATATAACTAAAAATAAGTTATAATATCAAATGTAACACGATAATTACTCATTAATCAAAAATAAATTCAGTTTAACTTATATAGACTTACAATCACAAATTTTAAGTTTTTTTAGTACTGACTAAATTTTCTAACATATAAACTAATATTTTTTAAAAACATATGTTAATGGTTTATAGGTTTATCTTTTATATGTTACATTAGGAACCAAGTCAATTGTTAATATTTATCTAACTTTTGTAATTAATTTAAACTCAAAGTAGTTAACTTTAAACGTTTTAATTATTATTTTGAAAAATAAATAGTTTTATATTTATCTCTAATTATATAAAGTACCTGAAGAATAATTTCAATAATATGATCATTGAGATAAAGTCATTTATAAATGAAAGGCTTTTCTTCCAAACCATAATGACCAAAATGAAAACGAAATCATCGTCAACATAATGTTCAATAAAAGTGTAAAGACCATGCTTGAATAGAGTGATGTTTGATGTTAGATAATGGAGTCAAGTAAGAATTTTGGTCTGCTTTCAACCTAAGCCAATTCCATTTTCGTTTTTCCATCATTATGTTCCTCACATCATTAGAAAATGTTAAAAGTCTCAACTTTTAAGAATTAGTTATGTAAAATATCACTTTCATTATCATTCTCACATAAAAAACATCACATGAACAATGAAGTAGGAGAATTCTGGTATCAAAGTCCGGGTACATAAGAGAAACCAAAATAAAAGGTCGCATTTACTTACATCACTAAACTAACATAAATAAATTAAACAAAAAATAAAAAGATAAACAAAAATAAAGAATAGGGACATTGTATTTAAATCAATAGCTACATAAAGGAATAAATATTCTACCATTCATTACATTTGTCTTAGTCTTGTGACTGAAGCAAAGCTTTGGTTACCGCATACGTCAATATAAGTCAATTCTTTTCATTCTCTTTTAAATTCCATCCATCTTCCTTTTTGTTACACTAATAGAAACCTAAATAGCATCTACAATGACTCATGAAATGCATGTGACAATGAGCATTAAAGTTAATCAAGCAAAAGAGAGAAGTCATTAGGCAATGCAGGGAGCTAAAGAATATCAACACGCTTAAACTCATGCATTTAATTTATTTTTAGTGCACACATATGACATTTGAAACTGTGATGGATCTTGAAGCCTTCACACACATAACACAATCAATTTATGAAGTTGAAACTTTTATCACTTTGTTCACAGTAATAATTCCCGTGTGCATATCAAGAATATATCATTTGAAGCTAATATCAGTCTACCATGCAAGCACTAATTGCAAACACAATACCCCCAAAAGAACAGCTTGCACCAGAAACACAAAACGCTAACTATAACAAGATAAGTGGTATATATATCGACTGAGATATTCATTATCTCATTAGCATGAGAATTAAGCAATGACAACTAGGTCCAACCAAGTGTGGTTCCAATATCACCGACAAGCCCATAAATTGGCCAATAATCCTCTGTATATCCCCTATTGTTCTCCAAAGAGCTAGTGGTGTACTTCTCAATATTGAAGTCATCTAATTTATGGAATTTACTGAAGTTGAGAATGGAAAGCTCAAATCCCAGTGTAAGCAGGTATGAAAAAAGGATTCCTAACCAAAAAATATCAAGAAAGCAGCAGCATCGAGACAGCGTTTGGCCGCCGCCGCTGCATTTTCAACTTCTACCTGGGCCCTATTGCCAAAACTAAAATTAAAAACAGGAATAATCTGAATTAATAAAAAATGAAATTTAACATAAGCTTAGTATCTATTGTTTAGCGTATCAGTTTAACTATACGTAAAGGAACCAAAAAAGATTGAATTTGAAATCCTTTAAAAATTGATGAAATAAAAAAAGGAAATTAGGTGGAATAAAAAATTACATTCAATAAAATTAAATGGAATTAAGGATATGCTTAGGCTTTGAAGTGAAACCTGGTCGATGGCAATGATGGAAAGGAAATCTAAGTAGGAGGAGCTTCAGGAGTCACTAATGGTGGCATCAGAGAAAAAAAAAAAACAAAACAAAAGAAAACGAGAGAGGGTGGGGTTATGGATAATTGCAAGTGGACAAGGAATTACCAAGCAAAAACAATGAAAAAACCAAAAGTCCTGTTTCATGCACTGTCAACCTTTATTTTTACTACTTAATGGTATGATTTTATTATTTACTGTATTTTAATATGTTTGTCATTTAATTCTTATTTTTGTCAATAATAATTATTTTTAATATAAACAAAATTGATATATAAATAAATATTATTAATACATTAATTTATAAATAATAAACATCAAAATATGTTATAGTAGTAGCACACTCCAATAACAGGAACAACACATGTGAATAGCAGCTGCAACATGTGTAGACAAAAGTCATAGGTTGTGCAGATAGCGGCATAGTGCCTGCAAACAGTAAGTACAACACGTGCAGACAATAGGCAACATTGACAGCATATGCAGATAACATTAATAGTGCACGCAGATAGTAGCTGACAGACGCGATAGCAAATATAGGCAATAGTGCACATGGAAAACATTAATAGTGTCTATGGACAACATTAAGAGTGCTTGTATATAGCATTAGTAGTGCACACAGATAATAGTAGCAGTGCCTACGGAAAACATTAGCAGCATACAGGGATAGCAACAATAGTGCATGCAAATAACATTAATAGTGGACAACATTAGTAACACATATGGATAGCTACATCAATGCGTAAAACAACATTAGCATCACGCGGTAGCACCGATAGCGAGCGAAACAACATTGGTAGTGAAGAAGAAGATCTATATTCTGCTCTAGCAATCTGTACACATAGAGTGATCATTCTTTAAGAAACATTTTACCATAAACTCTTAATAAATTTATTGAAAAATAGGGTGGGATACCCTTCTACAAGTGGTTAAGGAGTGATCCTTCCATAATCAGATTGTATCCATGGATAACAAGAATAAATTATGTAATTTAGGAGCGATCTTATCACACTGTAGATATATCTCACATATAGTGGGTGAATCACTTAAAAATTATCATGTGTTCTTCGGTGCTTATGTGTGATTCATATTTGTACCACCACTCTCACATAAAGATAAAAAAATTGGATCATTGAGTTTGACAAATCACAAGTTTTGAAATTTCATTAATTGTTAATGGTAAATTTCTTAATGTTATTTTGGGTGAAAATATAAATCAACATAAATTATCTTACAGATTATGGTTTGGTTTAAACTACCATACTATATAGAGAAATACCCCAGAATGTAGAACCTAAAAAGGTCAACACCCAAATTAAATGTGAGAGGAAACTGTTGTTTAAATAGGATATATCATCATCTATATGAAAAATAAGTTTCCCTTGAAATATGATATGATGATATTACTCATTGTTATGATGAATCCACTAGTTTATAACAAAAACATATGTGGACATTAATTCTAATAAATGATTCAAAGCTATGAATCTATAGTGGACTTCATGGTACATTAATTAATTAAAGATTTTTC
The DNA here is from genome assembly GCA_021464305.1 of Kandelia obovata. NCBI lineage: Eukaryota > Viridiplantae > Streptophyta > Magnoliopsida > Malpighiales > Rhizophoraceae > Kandelia > Kandelia obovata. Next base: position 25,926 of record JADCRA010000762.1, read on the forward strand.
AATTAATACACCTAAAAGGAACCTACTGGGTGTCGCGTATTTCCTTAATTAAAAAAAAAAAGAAAGCAAAACTAGAGATCAAAGGCTACAAATAAAGCCACATCACATAATTCCATGTTTAAGAGGGTGTACTAGCAACACTGAACGTCCCTTACAGGTCTAGAAGGATATATACCAGCACCAAAACAACAACGTTTAACACAATATACCCGCACCCAACAAACATTACCAAGGTGATGAAGAAAACCCCAAAAAAGACGTGGACTTATAGAGGACCCAACGCAACACCAAGGAATTAAAGAACACCAGGAAAGCCTAAACTAGAGTTAATAATAGAAACCCTAGACCCAACATTCAAGGAACACGAACCTAAGGTATTTAAGAAGGATATGAAAAACCACACTCCAGAAAAGGAAAAGGACATTGGTGGAGTGAAGGTCTATGTGAACAACACACAAGAAGAAGTAACTTTTGATAAGTTTTTAGTCTCAAAGAACCGAGGGAGAAAACCCTTACTTTCTATTTCACACAAATTGTATGATTTTTCA
>JADCRA010000762.1:51159-61231 GCA_021464305.1 Kandelia obovata
GGTAGATTCTATGTCAGCTTTCAATTTTGGTAAGAACATGATCACCGATATCATTATCCAATGTATATATTATAAATACATTTTCATGGCATATTATATATCAAAATTAAAGACATTTCTTATTTTAGTATTGTTTTATGATAATTATAGATATTGATAAATTTTAAAAATAAGTCAATAAAATAAATATACTTTGCAAAGAATATTTATGATAATATCAATAAATTATGATATGCTATTGCATCAAAAGTAATTATTTTCAAATATTTCTAGTTTGATGCATCATCAGACGATGGACATTGATAAAGTTATAAGACTAATATATGTTGTAATTTCTTCTTATGAAAAAAATAGTTAATCTCATAAAGTAAAAGTATGTAGGTACTTAAACAAACATATGAGCGTTTATTAGTTGAACAAGTTCATTAAATTGACTCATTATAAGAATTTTCAAATGGAACATTTGTGTGTCTAAAGTATTTCTCATAAAAATTGTGTAAGTGATCCTTTGACTTGAGATCCCCAAGATATCTCATTTAGGAATCAATTTACTTTGATCTCACTTATAGGTCTTAATCGATAATTGTGATGAAGTTGGAAATATCATGAATTATATGGTGAGAGTTGACTAATCAGTAAAGGATTCATCACTATAAAGTAATCATGGAAAAATGTTTCATTTTCTCCTGATAAGTATTAATTGAAGAAATCCTTGCAAAAGGTGGAATGATTATTCATGAGTAGTATTGATCTCATTCATGAAATCAATGACCATATTAATGTTTAAGAACTAATAAAATTAAAAAAATATGGAGTAGATACTAATTTTATACTCTGTCTAATTAGAATATTAGTATAATAAAAGAATTAAATTACATTAAGAGACTATGTATTAAAAAAGATTAGTCAAACCACTTTATCAGCCCTAACATTTGGGTGGTCATAATACATAACTAAATGTTAATCTTGATCTATGAATATGAATTGATTAATAAGAGAATTAACAATAAATTAAAAAAGTTTAATTAATCTAATCTCTTAGGATTATAATTCATATTCATTACCATTATGTTACAATTTTAATAAGTCATACATATAAGGACAATTGGAGAAATATAAAATGAAGATCAAGTAGAACTCAGTTGAAATATTGGAGAAACTTATGAAGTCAAATATATGAAATTTAAAAATATAATGGCTAAAATGAAATTCATTGAAAATTGGCACAAATCACTTTAAAAGCATTCTAGAATCACAATCCCTATAAATACCTCACAACATGGTTAGATAATGCATGTTTAGTACATTAGGGTTACTTGTATTTTCCTCCCTTTGTCCCTCAAAGGGTTTTAGGTTCTAAAAGTTTTTTCTTCATTGTTTGTATAGATAACCATTAGAGGTCAGATACTTGTACAATAGTAGTTTGCAATAACTCACTAATAGGCCTAATGTTGAGTTCATCTTCAATGGCCAATGTTAGATTTGTTGTCAACACTATCTCACATGGTTTGATGTGTTGATTTTAAGGTTATGAATGTCGTTGAGATGCAGAAAGGTCATTGATAAAAATCGGTAATGACAGGGCAACCCTGACAAGGAAAGATTGACCGTTGACAATTGACCATAAATTTTAAGACTCAAATATAGTTGTTGATTGTAGTGTAATTTTTAGGAATCAATGATGACCATTGATGACAATGTAGTCCTAATCTCAAGGCTTTATAAATACTCTATGCATCTTGCAAGAAGAAAAAGAGTTGCAAAAAATTGAGTAAATAGTAGAGGCAAGGCAACCGGCCAAGGAGAGTGCAATAGTCACCAAGGAGAAACAGTAAGGTGCAGTTGACCAAGGAGGAAAGAAAGAAAGAGAGCAAGGTAGCTATCCGCCCACACCAACAATCCCTCAACAAGATAGTCATCGCACTAACAAACCCTCATAAAGGTAATAGTAGCAGCTGACCACCACACCAAGAGGCTTTCCAGCAAACCATCAGTATGTCCCAGCACATCCAAAAGGCTTTCTAGTAGACCAACAACACATCATTGCATGTTCAGGAGGGTGTACCAGTAGCAACAAATGTCCCTACAGGTCTAGAAGGGTATACCAGCACCAAACAACACGTCTAACACAATATACCTGCACCAACAAACACTACCAAGGTGATGCGGAAAACCCCAAAAAGACGTGACTTAGGGACCCAACGCACACAAGGAATTAAAGAACAATCAATAAAGCTAAACCAAAGTTAAATAACAGAAACCCTAGACCCAACATTTGAAGGAACACGAACCTAAGTTATTTAAGAAGGATATGGACACCACACTCCAGAAAAGAAAAGAATTGGGAGTGATGAGTCGATTGGAACAACACAAAAAGAAGTACCTTTTGATAAGTTCGTTAGTTCTCAAAAGAATCGAGGGAGAAAACCCTTACTTTCTATTTCACTCAAAGTTGTATGATTTTTTAGAGCTTACAAGGGATGACTATTTATAGCCAAAGATAGCAATTCTAAAGAGGCACATATTCCTACTTAACACAAATTCTTATTTAGAGAAATTCCTAACAATAGACTAATTCCAACAGACAATAAACTCCTATTTAAGAGTGAATGTTATGACTTAGTATGAGGCACCAAGTACTCCAATTATATTAATTAGTCCTCTACTCTTTGTCAAACTTGAATTCGCACTATTTGAAACTTGGTTGGCCTGAATGTCCTCAATAAGCCCATTTAGTGCTTCTTTAATCTTTTTGGCTTTAGCTCGTGTTATTGGGCCTTATAGAATGTGCAATGGACCTTTTGCATCCACTGAAGCTCTAACTTGTGTTATTAAGCCTTCTACAATGTGCAATGGACTTCTTGCATCCGTTGGAGTCTTCCACCTATCATCTCTACGGTTCTCATCACAAGGCAGTAGTCGCACCAGTAAACATCACCAAGGTAGTAGCCACACTAGCAACCCAACAAAGCAGCCAAGGAAGACAAACCAGAAGGAGGTGGAGCAACAGCAAAAGGGTCTTGCACCAGGAACCAATGCGCAGCAGCAGGTTGTGCACCAGGAACCAATGCACAGCAGCAGGTTGTGCACCAATAAACGGTAGCAGTGCACAAAGATAGTAGCAATGGCGCAAGGAAATAGCAACAGTGTGGGCGAATAGCAATAGCAGCATGAGTAGACAGTAGTAGCACACTCAAATAGCAGGAACAACACATGTGAATAGTAGCCACAACATGTGTGGACAAAAGTCATAGCTTGTGCAGATAGCAGCAAATAGACACGATAGCACATACGAACGATAGTGCATATGGAAAACATTAATAGTGCCTACGGACAGCATTAAAAGTGCATGCGAATAACATTAGTAGTGCACACAGATAATAGTAGCAGTGCCTACGAATAGCATTAGCAGCACGCACGGATGCTTCGTGGCATCCCATGCAAACGTACTACTTCTCTAAAGAATAAGTCAGTCACATTGTTTGCATCATCAATGTTCGTGTGTGGTCTTTGAAAATCTATCAACAACAACAAATACAAAATCCCTACCCCTTTTTGTTCGTGTCAATCCTAGTACAAAGTCCATAGATAAATCAACCCAGGGATGGCTAGGTATGGGAAAAAGGGGTATACAAGCCATGGGGAAAAACTCTAAATTTTTTCTATTTGCATGTTATGCATTTCTCACATATCCTCTCAACATCTCGTTTCATACGTGGCTAAAAGAAATGTTCATTGAGGACATTTAGGGTTTTCCTAACACCGAAATGACCCATTAGACCGCCTTTATGAGCTTCTCTTACAACCAACACCCTCAAAGAACTCATAGGCATGCATAAACGATTTTCCTTAAATAAGAAACCCTTATGCCTATAAAACCTCTCACAGGCTAACATCTCACATGCTTTATACACATTAGCAAAGTCAAGATGAATCACATATAAATTCTTGAGATGTTCAAATCCTAATAAGTTTGCAAAAGTGTAGAGATAAGGGCATACCTCCAAGATAATGCATCAGCTACCACATTTTCCTTACCTTCTTTGTATTTGATGATGTAAGGAAAGGTCTCAATGAATTCAATCCACTTGGCATGTCTTTTGTTCAACTTTCCTTGTCCCTTCAAGTGCTTCAAAGATTCATGGTTAGTATTGACAAACTCCTTGGGCTAAAGGTAATGTTTCCATGTCTTCAAATCTCGTACCAATGCATACAACTCTTTATCATAGGTAGGATAATTGAGGCTTATTCCACTTAACTTTTCACTAAAGTAAGCAATTGGGTGCTTTTCCTACATCAAAACAACTCCAATGCCAATATCTGAAGCATCACACTCAATCTCAAAAGCATTTGCAAAGTTAGGTAAAGCAAGTAAGGGTGCAGAACTGAATTTTTCTTTGATGCAATTAAAAGACTTGTCTTGGTCACTACCCCACCTAAAACTCATCTTTTTGTCTTGGTCACATGGACTTATGCTTTCCCTCACATATCCTTTGGAAATAAACTCCTCAACCTGCCTTTGAAGCTCCTTTGTCTCCTCAGGATTACTCTTATATGCTAGCCAATTAGGGAAGGATGCACCCAAGATGAAATCAATTTGATACTCAATTCCTCTATTAGGTGGCAATTCACAATTCACTTGGAACATCGTTAGAGAATACATCTTCAAATTCCTGCAATAGAGCAACAAGAACACTAGGCAAAGATGGGTCAAACTTGTTAGTGTTAAAATAAGCCTCCTTGTATAAATGTATGATCATAAACTGATTGGTAGAGAATGTTCTTTTGACATCACTTTCTTTTGCATAGAAACTCTCTCTTTTCTTCTTTTTTTCTTTTATCCCCACATTTTCTCCTCTCTTTTCTCTTTTATCAATCTCTCTTTTCTGTTCACTCTCATTTTTAATCCTTAATTGATCCTCATAAGCTTGTTGAGGTGATAATGGTACAAGAGTGATGGGTTTTTCATTCATTACAAAGGAATATCGATTCTTGAAGTCGTCAAGCATAACTCGCCTGTCAAATTGTCATGGTCTTCCTAATAGAATTTAACCCACATGCATAGGTACAATATCACATAAACCTTCATCATGGTACCTTCCGATAGAAAATGATATAAGCACTTGCTTATTTACCTTGACTTTACCACTCTTATTCAACCACTGAAAGTTATATGGCCTAGGATGTTTTATAGTAGGTAAATTCAGCTTCTCAACCATAGTTGTACTAGTAACATTAGTACAACTCCCACCATCAATAATTATACTACATACCTTATCTTTGATAAGACACCTTGCCTGAAAGATGTTATCTCGTTCCACCTCATTTTTTTCCTTTACTTGCACATTCAATGCTCGCCTTGAACCGGATACTCCTCTCCATCACTTTCACCCTCTGATGATGGCACAGAATCATCATCTGATTCACTTTCAGTTTCAACATCTCCATTACTTCTCAAGATCATTACAAGCTTATTTGGACATTGAGATGCAATGTGACCCCTGTCCAAACACTTAAAACATTTAACATCTTTATTTCTACTTGGTTAGGGTTCAAAATTACCTGTCTCTTTGCTAAAACCCACATTTTTGTGCTTGGATAGCTCGGCTGTGGAGTTGTAATTGGCCATCTTGTCCCTTTTACTCCGATTTGGCTACCAAGATGAGGTAGAAACCGAATATTGAACAAACAGTGTCGAACCCTTTTGATTAAGTTGTCTTTCAACTTTCATTGCCATGTGCACCATGTCTTCTAATTCCACATAATGTTGCAACTCAACCACATTTGCTATGTCCCTATTTAGCCATTGTAGAAATTGAGCCATGGTTGCCTCTCTATCTTATTCTACATTTGCCCTAAGCATGGTAATCTTCATCTCCTTGTGGTAGTCCTCCACACTTTTGGTGCCTTGAGTGAGCCCTTGCAGCTTTTTGTATAACTCCCTGTAATAGTGATTAGGGACAAACCTCCTCCTCATAATATCCTTCCTTTCCTCTCATGTATCAATAGGTCGCTTATGATTCCTTCTCCTAGTCAAAACAAGTTGATCCCACCAAATAATAGCATAATCAGTAAATTTAACTGTAACAAGTTTTACTCTTTTTCTCCTGGGAATAGTTGTGGCAGTCAAAAACCAATTCAACCTTATTCTCCCATTATAGGTATACATCAGGATCATTCTTACCTTAGAATGGAGGATTTGTCATTTTAATACTACCCAAATTATGGTCATAGGTGTCTTGCCTCCCAAATTCGCTTCGATCCCTTCTATTGTTAACAATTCTAACCACATTAGTTTGATTGTCAAATTCATCATCTTCTACATCATCTTCATGATCATAGGCACATCTCAACTGCCTTCTTGCTTTAGGAGCCTCATATTCCCCATGCCTCCTTTGCAACTCTACTATTGTATTAGCTTGCTCCTCTATCCTCTTCCTATCATCAAATCTGGTGTTCATGCGCTCGAATTGTTGTTGCATAGCTTTGATCATGAAGGACACATCACTAGCTCCCTTTTGAGTTGCACCTTTGTCTTTAGATGCCATAGTATTACTTTTACACAAAATAATTAAAATACCTCATAAATCACTCCCTCACGTGTTTCACTCAAAAAAGGGTGTACAACTCCCTCGTGTTTACACTCTTGATGGCTTTTTCTTTATATGAACTTTCACTCTTGCCTTTACCACTCAGATTTCCTTTCAACTCTATAAAGAACTAAGCAACGTAAATCAAGAGTATGATTTTGAGTAGAATAAGATAAAATGACGTAGAATTTAACAATTTAGAGAACAAGGAATTGAAATGAAAAGAAAAGGATATCAAGGCAAACAATTTTATGAACTAAACTCGCAAAAATCAGGATAGGAATATGACCAAACTGTTAACCTTATCAATAACTTGAATTTGATGTTTCTCTTTCTATTATTCTTCTTCTTCTTCTTTTTTTTTTCGTTGATCCTTCTTTTTTTTTTCTTTCATAAACAGAAACCATAGTAAAACACTTATATGTCACAATTGGAATTGAAATTAGCAGTTATAAGCTTAACAAACAAACAAAGGAGAAGGATTGCAAACAAACAATTTGTGCATTTGAATGGTAATGCACATATAAGAAAAACTCAACAGAATAAATAAATCACAATGTAGAAAATTGGAGGAGTGAGTGGATTCAACTATTTAGAAATAGACTCTGATACCAACATGAATGTGGAAACCAAAAGACGTGACTTAGGAACCCAACAACAGGAACAAGAACAACCAGGAAGCCTAATACCAAGTTAATAACACAAACCTTAGACCCAACATTCAAGAACACGAAACCTAGGTATTTAAAAAGGATAGTGGATACCACACTCAGAAAAGAAAGAATTGGGAATGATGAGTCCATTGGAAGCACAAAAGAAGTAATTTCTTAATTAGTTCTTTTAGTCCAAAAGACGCAGGGAGAAAACCCTTATTTTCTATTTCACTCAAGTTGTTGATTTTCAAACTTAGAAAGTGGTGCTATTATAGCTAAGATAAAATTCCTAAAGACAAACAATTCTACTTAGAGAAAATTTTATTTGTGAGAAATCTCTAACAATGGACAATTTCAACACAACAATAAACTCTATTTAGGTCGTGAATGTTATTACTTAGTATAGGCATCAAGCACTCCAATTATATTAATTAGGCCTATCGTCTTTTTCGTAGCCATGAACTTCTACACCATTCATGAAGAGTTAGGTTGGCCTGAATGTCCTCAATTAGCCCATTTAGTGCTTCTTTAATCTTTTTGGCTCTAACTCGTGTTATTTGGGTCTTTTGGAATGTGCAATGGACCTCTTGTTCATCCACTGAAACTCTATGCTTTTGTTATTGAGCCTTCTGAATGATGTGCGCAATGGACCCCTTGCATCATCAGAGCCTTCCGCCCATCATTCTTCTAACGGTTTTCATCGCTCACTCCTCTTCCAATAAAAGATTCTCTCCTTGAAATAATCACCTATCATCAAAAGGGGAAGGATCAGAAACATTTAAATGTTGCACTACATTATACTCCCGGAAGGTCCAACTTATAAGCATTTCATCATTTGTGCTTTCTAAACTTGAATGGTGTTTATTCGAACGTCTTAATGGTTTTATAATTGTATCATGATGGTTCAAGTGATGTGTACGTTAAACAAGATTTTATATGGCTTAAAAGCAAGCTCCAAGAGCATGGCAGTTCAGAGTTTGGATACAATGCCTTAAGAACCTATGAGTGTAGAAAAAGAATGTCGGATAGCAACCGTATATAAAAAGAAGACAAAACCAAGGTCAGTTAATTTACTTATGGTCTATGTTGATGACATAAATTTTTTGTGTAGAAAAAGTAAACCGTTGGTCGCATTGCCTGCTTGTTTGAGCCAGAATGAAGAAGAGTTATTGAGATGTTTCATGTTGGTATTATGTAAAATTTTTCTTAGGATTACCACGTATTGCACAAGTATGGCTGGATTTTTTCTCTCTTAGAAAAGTATGTTTGTAGGTTGTTTTAAAAACGCTTGGGATGGAGATTCTAAAGAAGTATGCACTCCCATCACAGTTGAACAAAGTTAAGTTATTGATAAGAGGCAACATAGTTGTTATCACAATAGATACAAGAATGTTGATTTAGAAGTTTTATCTTGTTATTGATTGCATCAGGCCAGATATATTTTACTATTAACCTTTTGTGCTACTTCTCAGAGTGACCTCCAAGTCTCAATCTGGTAACAAGGCTAGAGAATTTTGAGTTGTCAGTGAAGGCACCAATTCAATTATGATGGTGCTTTATGATAGGAGTGAATAATTTACCTGTTATGGGTTATACAAATGGAAATTGACTAGAAATTGTGAGATAAGGTTCATTGTCTCTAGTGCACTTATTAGGCAAGATAGATTGAGTCTTCATGGACTTAAGTCTAGGTTTCATGTATTGGGACCCTCTTTGCATCTATTTGGAGCTTTCCAGCCTATCATCTCTATGGTTTTTCATCAGGGTAGATGTATTCATGTAACCTACTGTTCAAGGAGTATGTTCCAAAAGTTTAAAGGCTGACCCTATTGTGTTCAGTCTCCACCCTTTTAGAGGTTGAGGTCATTTTTACCTCCCTGCTTTCCTTTTCTTCTTTATTAATTCTTTGATTTGTTATCAAATGGAAGATATATAGGCATAAATCTAAACAATGTGTCTCTACTTCATTTACAAAGGGAGTAGTTCCTTGATGGATTATAAGGGGGAGACTTGTCAGAAGGGAGAAGCAAAAAAGTGGAGTAGCAAGAGATTGCATGTTTCAATGAGTTCATGAATTGACAATGTGTTTAGTCGAGAGAGCAAATCTCAACAATTTGTTTTATATGTTATTGTTGGATTTAATGTTGTTGACTAATCAAATCCAAAGGGGAACATGTGTTTGAGACCCATTTGTGAGGTGACTAAGTGTTGGATTTGTTGTCAACACCCATCTCACACGGTTATATGTGTGTTGATTTAAGGCTATGAATGTCGGTGAAGTACTGTCAGGAGAGGTCCATTTGGAAAAAATCTAGTTAATCACAAGTCACCCTAATGTTGAAGAGTCAAATTGACCATGACCCTAAATTTTTAGGGTTCAATATCTGACCTTTTATCGTTGATCATTGGACTCTTAAATGTTTTAAAAATTCAAACTTCTTTCGCTTGATTTGTAAGGGCAACCTTTTGGAATCAATGATGACTGTTTGATTGATCATTTAGCCCTTATCTCCAGACCTTTCATAAATACTCTATGCATCTTGTCAAAAAAAGAACGAGAGTCTGCAAAAAATAGTAAAACAATTTAGAGGCAAGGCAGTCCGGTCAAGGACTAGAAAAGAAAGAAGCTCAAGGCAAACCAGCTAAACGAGTTGAAGTGAGTTTGACAAGGAAAGTGTTAGCAATCACAAAGAGAAGCATACATAGTATTTAGGCCTAATTGCAGGGAACTAAAGAATATCCAATACACGCTTAAACTCATGCATTAATTTATTTTTTATCACACATAGGCATTGAAATGTGGATGGATTCTTTTGAAAACCCTCACCC
>JADCRA010000762.1:64493-90134 GCA_021464305.1 Kandelia obovata
CAGATTGTATCCATGGATAACAAGAGTGGATTATGTGATTTAGGAGTGATCTTATCACACCGTAGATGTATCTCACATATTGTGGGTGAACCACTTAAAAATTATCGTGTGCTTCGGTGCTTATGTGTGATTGATATCCGTACCACCACTCTCACATAAAGAATAGATAAAAAAATTGGATAATCGAGTTTAACAAATCATAGAGGTTAAATCCAGATCAATTTGTAAAAAAGGTATATATCATACTAATTCACTCTCCTCTTAATATGAGACCTAAAACGGTACTTATTAAGTGGTATTAGAGTTTGGTTTATCTGCTGATCCAATTTTTCTGCTTCGAAGTGAAGTTGTGCATTATTTGTGAGTTTTTATTTTTACTACTACTTGAGATTATGGATAGTGTGAACAGTGTCAACACGTAAGGGATCCCTACGTTTGATGGACAAAATTATTAATTATATATGATAGAATGTTTCCATATCTAATGTCCCTTAGTCTTGATATCTTTGAGTCTGCTATTAGTGGCTTCATCCTTATTGCTGAAGGTGGTCCTATGATGCCGACTAATAAGAAGAACTTGGAGTGTGATGAAAAAGTGAGAAATGCCTTATATGTCTCCCTGTTCGATAAAGAATTCACTAAGGTAATGGGGTGCAACACAACCAAGCAAATTTAGGAAAAATTGAAGAATATCTATGAAGGAGACAAGGTTGTGAAGGAAGTCAAGCAACAAATTTGGAGGAGCAAATTCAAAGACATAAAAATGCAAAATGATAAAAATGTGGATGTGTTCTTCACAAGAGTCCATGAAATAATTTTCTTCATCAAAGTCTATGGAGAGGAGATCCACAATGCTACTATGGTAAGGAAAATACTTAGAACCTTACTGGAAACTTACAACACCAAAGTCTCTTCTATAGAAAATAAAGATCTAGATAGGCTTCCTTTAGATGACTTGCACTGCATATTGGTGGCTTATGAAATGAGAATAGCCCAAATGAAAAAAGAAAAGAAGTCTAAGGTGGAGAAGGAGTTAACTTTTAAGGCAATGGGAAAATTAAAGATTAAAGACCAAGAAGGGAGCGTCTAACAGTAGCTTTAAAGAAAAAGATGGTGATACTAAGCTAGATGAAGTCATGACATACATCACCAAGAACTTGAGAAAAGGAAAAGGGAAGTTTAAGAGAAAATTACCATTAAAGTGCTTCAGGTATGGAGCAATCAGACACTTTGCCATGGATTACCAAAAGAGAAGAGAAGCAAACAGTAAGGATGATGATGAGCTGGTCCCAAGGAGGAGAACAAAGCAATCCAGCTACTTTAAAGTTGAAAATTCAGATACCAAAGGGAAAAAGAAATTCTTTAGATCCAAAGGAAGGAATTTCCTGAGCAAGTTGGATGAAGAAAATTTTGAAGAGGAAAGTGATGATGATTCTGATGATGAGGCTACAAAGGATCTACTGGTTGCTTAAATAGATGATAATTAAGAATCTTTAAGTGATGAGGAATCAACAGAAGAGGAAGAGGATGAGTCGATGCAACAACTTCAAATTAAGTTGAGGGCTTGTTTGCACAAAAATAACCAGCTAGAAAAAGAGGTAAATCATCTAAAGAAGTTGTATGAAAATTCTAGTGTTGATGAATTTGATCTCCAGGTGAAGATAAAGGAGTTTAAAGAAAAAGAGAAGGAGTAGTTGAAGAGAATTAAGGAGTTAAGCATACTTGAGGCAAAGCAAGGCAAGATACATAAAGACCTTGGTACTAAGGTGATTACATAAGAGCAAGCGATATTGACTTTGCAAACGAAGCTTCAGAAGCCAAAGTCCGAGCTAAAGAAGCATGAAGAAAGCCTTATGCAGGCTATGGAAGTGAAAGGAAAATCATCACTAGCAAATATCAAGGAGGATTCTACTAGAAAGTTGGATGAGTGTCTAATTAAGCAAAGACCTCATTTTATTGGGAAGAAAGGACCTCGCTACATTGAAAAGCCAAGTGAGAAAGTAGAAGAAAAGAAAAAAATTGTTTTTGTGCTCAAAAGCAAGCTCAATAACATGATGGAGAAGAGACACCAACCCAAATTAAAATGGGTTAGGAAAGATATGGTGGAGACTCCCATCCAAAGGAGACAGGTTGTCAAAGATGGAGAGAAGGCTGTCATACCAATGGCTAAAGAAAGGAGACATGGACTTAGTAAGAGAAGTAAATATAGGTTTAAAGGTTTTTGCTGGAGCTGTGGTAAGTATGGGCACAAACCCAATGTGTGTTGGAGCACGATGAGAAATGTGAGGCAAGAGTCTAGAGGGAGACTTTATCAAGAAAGGAGGTAGTCTTTGGTAGACAAAAGTCATATCTCACTTGGAAACAGGTTTGATTTGTTAGGAGAGATCTATAAAAGATGCGAAAGGGTTGCACACGCTACTAAGGACTGTTAGACATTGTTGCCCGATCAAGGAATGCAAAGGAGAACACCAATACAAGCTCCTCCATTTGGCCAAAATAGAAGAAGAGGAAAAGAAACGTCTATGGTTGTGGAAATAGCCTTAAAAGTTTCCAAGAAAGAAAAGCCATGGATCCTAGACAGTGGCTGCTCTTTGCACATGACAGGAGACTCCAAGATGTTGAAGGGAGTAGCCAAATATGATGAAGGGTCAGTCAAATTTGGAAATGATGGTGCCTTAAAGATTCAAGGTATTGGTGCTGCTGAAATTGGTGTAGAAAAGTTGAAATCAAAGAAAATGCTTTATGTTGAAGGGCTAAAATACAATCTTATCAGTGTTAGCCAACTTTGCAATGATGGACATGAAGTTACTTTCAACAAGAGTGGCTGCATAGTAAAGAGACTAAAAGATGGTGTCGTTCTCACTAAAAGTGAAAGAACACACGGAAACTTGTACCAAGCTTTTAGAAGTATAAACACATGCTACATAAGTACCAAAAATGAGAACTTATTATGGTATAGAAGATTAGGACATCTCAGACAAAAAGGACTAAACAAGCTATCCAAAAATGAAACTATAAAGATGTACCTAAATTGAGAAAAGAGAGAGAGACCTCATCTTGCAACACATGTCAAAAAGGGAAGATGGTGAATGCTCCCCACAAAAACATGGAGATCCAAATAAATAAGCATTGGAGCTCATCCACTCAAACATCTATGGGCGATAGACAAAGATCAATTAAGGGTGATAGGCATTTCATTTCTTTTCATTTATGATTTTTACAAGAATGACTTGCATTATGTTCTTGAAATAATAAAAAGACGTTAAATGTTGCACTTACATTATATCACCAGGAAGGTCCAACTTATAAGCATTGTCATCAATTTGTGCTTACAAACTTAAAAGGGACCATCTCCTCTAGGTTGTAGCTTTGAACGCCTCTGAGCTAGAAACTGTTCCTTGCGCATATGCACCCAAACTCAATCATCAGGTTTAAACACCACCCTCTTTCGTCCCTTGTTGACATGGGATGCGTATTGCTCAGTTCGTTTTTCAATATGTTTGCTGCACCTTTTCATGAAATTCTTTATTCATATCAGCCTTACGTTCACCATCAACTGACATACTCATTGACAGTATAAGTAGCAAATCTAAAGAGTCAACGAATTAAAACCATATACAATTTCAAATGGATAGTAACTAGTAGCAGAATGAACACTCTTATTATAGTGCAAACTCTAACTGTGGTAAACAATCTTCCCATGTTTTCAAATTTGTTCAATAATAGCACGCAAAAGAGTACAAAGAGTTTGATTAACCACCTTAGTTGCCCATCAGTTTATGGATGACAAGTAGTTGAAAACAATTATTTAGTACCTAACCTAACCCCACATAAGTATTTAGAAGTAGCTTAAGACTTTGTATCCCGACTAAACAATGCTTTCGTGTGCATGCCATGCAAATGTACTACTTCTCTAAAGAATAGGTCAGTCACATTATTGTATCATCAATTTTATGGTATGGGATAGTGTGCATCTTTGAAAATCTATCAACACAACAAATACAAATCAACTACCCTTTTTTTTTGTGGCAATCCTAGTACAAATCCATAGATAAATCAACCCAGTGATAACTAGGTTATGGGAAAAAGGGGTATACAAAGACATGGGGAAACTCTAAATTTTTCCTAGTTTGCATGTTATGCATTTCTTCACATATCCTCTAACATCTCATTTCTCCCAAGGAGTTCGCCCAAAGCAGCGCCGCACGGTGCTGCACAGCTGTTTGAGGCAATCTGTTGCGGCTGCGGCATGAGGCCGGCTAGGCTGCTCTGCGCGCTGCTGCAGCCGTGGAGGCGGCGCCGTAGAGGTACGTGCGGGTAGCGCTGTGGCTGCCGCCAGAAGTTCCCCAGCCTGCGCTGGGGTGACCTGCCACGCGGGCTGCCGCAAAAGTCACTGCAGGCTGTGCCGCGCGCGTCGCCAAAGAATGAACCCAGGCTGCGCCGTTGGGCTGCCGCAGAGGTACAGTGGGCAGCGCTGCGGGCTGCTCGAAGAAGTTCCCCCAGGCTGCTTTGGGTGACCTACTCCACGGGCTGCCGCGAAGTCACCCTGGGCTGCGCTGCGCTGCTGCTGCAGAAGTGAACCCACATGCGTGTGGTCGGGCTGCTGCGGGAGTGCCCCCAGGCCGCTCTGAGCGCTGCTGCAGAAGTTCCTCCAGGCAGCTTGCACGGCTGCCGCAGCCGTGGAGGTGGGCCATCACGCTGCAGCAGATAGTACCAGCAGGCAGCGTTAGGGTGACTTCCCCTGTGGGCATTGCCGCAGCAAGTCACCCAGGCGCGCTGCATTGCTGCCGCAGAAGTGACCCACGCTCCGCCATCGGGCTGCCGCACAGGTACCAGCGGCGCCACATGCTGCGTCAGCCATTGAGGCAATCTGTGGGGCTGCTCGCATGAGGTTGCCCAAGTGCTGCTCTCCGCGCTGCCGCAGCCATGGAGGTGCGCCGTTGGCCTGCGTAAAGGTACCATTTGGCAGTGCTGCGGGCTGCTGCACAAGTTCCCCCAGCTGCGCTGGGTGACCTCCTCCGCGGGCTTCTGCAGCCGTCGCGGACATCCGTCGGGCTGCCGCATGAGGCTGCCCAGGCTTCTCTGCGCGCTGCCGCCGCAGTTCTACCAGCCATTTCTGTGTGCTTCCGCAGCCGTGGAGGTGCGCTGGGAGGCTGCTGCAGAGGTAACAGCGGGCAGCGCTGCAGGCTGCCACAGTAGTTCCCCCTGGCTGCGCTGGGGTGACCTTTGCCGCGGGCTGCCCCAGCCATTGAGGCAATCCGTCAGGCTGCCACATGAGGCCGCTGAGGCTGCTCTGCACGCTGCCGCAGCAGTTCCCCAGGCATTTCTGTGTGCTTCCTCAGCTGTGGAGGTGCGCTGTTGGGCTGCCACAGAGGTACCAGCAGGCAGCGCTGCAGGCTGCCACAGAAGTTCCACCAGGCTGTGCTGGGGTGACCTCTCTTGCGGGTTGCCACAGAAGTCAGCCCAGGCTGCGCTGTGTGCTGCTGCAGAAGTGAACCCACGCTGTGCCGTCAGGCTGCTGCAGAGGTACCAGTGGGCAGCTCTGTGGGCTGCAGAAGAAGTTCCCCCAGGCTGCTTTGGGGTGACCTACGCCGGAGGCTGCCGCAGAGGTCACGCCAGGCTGCGATGCGTGCTGCCGCAGAAGTGAACCCACGTTGCGATGTCGGGCTTCTGCGGGAGTGCCCCCAGGCAGCTCTGCGCACAGCTGCAGAAGTTCCCCCAGGCAGCTCTGTGTACTGTCCCAGCCGTGGAGGTGCGCCGTCGCGCTGCCGCAGAGGTACCAGCAGGCTCCGCTGCGGACTGCCACAGAAGTTCCCCCAGGCTGCGTTGGGGTGACCTCCCCTGCGGGCTGCAACAGAAGTCACCCCAGGCATTTCTGCTGCAGTGGTTTCCCCACGCAGCTCAGCATGCTGCCGCAGCCGTGGAGGCGCACCATCGCACTGCCGCAGAGGTACCAGCGGGCAGTGCTGGGGTGACCTCCCCCGCGGGCTGCTGCAGAAGTCACCCTAGGCTGTGCTGCATGCTGCCGCAGAAGTGACCGCATGCTCCACCCTCGGGCTGCCACAGAGCTAGCAGTGGGCAGCTGCAGAAATTCCCCCAGGCTGCGCTGGGGTGACCTCCTCCGCAGGCTGCCACAGATGTCAACTCAGGCTGCGCTGCGTGCTGCCGCAGAAGTGACAACACACTGCGCTGTCGGGCTGCCCCGGGGGTGCACTCAGCGCCGCGTGCTGCCACAGCCCTGTCTCTTATACACATCTAGATGGGTATAAGAGACAGGCGCGGCGTGCTGTAGCAGAAGTGACCCCACGTTGTGCCATCAGGCTGCTGTGTGCTGCCGCAGAAGTGACAACACACTGCGCTGTCGGGCTGCCCCGGGAGTGCACTCAGCGCCGCGTGCTGCCACAGCCGTTGAGGCAATCCGTCGGGCTGCCACATGAGGCCGCCCAGGCTGCTCTGCGTGCTGCTGCAGCTGTTCCCCTGTCCACTTCTGCACGCTGCTGCAGCCGTGGAGGCACACTGTCGATCTGCCCTGGAGGTACCGGCGGGCAGTGCTGTAGGCTGCCGCAGAAGTTCCCCCAGGCTGTGCAGGGGGGCTCCCGCCGAGGGGCCAGCGGGCAGCGCGGCGCCGCAGCAGTTCCCCCAGGCAGCTCTGTGGGCTGCCGCAGCTGTGCAGGTGCGTCGTCGGTCTGCTGCAGTGGTACCAGCGGGCAGCGCTGCAGGCTGGTGCAGAAGTTCCCCAGGCTGCACTGGGGTGACCTCTCCGGCGGGCTGCTGCAGAAGTTGTCACAGGTTTTGGGCAAATTTTGGCTTTTAGCTGAAGGATGTCTAGTTTGCATTCCATTAGGTAATTATAAGAATAAGGTTTATTCTTATTTTTTACCTATGAAGGTAGTTTATGTCTTTTTATGTCATTTTTGGCTTTATCACCTTAATGCAATTAATTATGGTAGTAAAAATATATAAGTCTTTGAATATAAAGGTAAGAACATTATCTTGAATCACGTGAATTCTTGCATTAAGAGCACCAAGCCAAATCTCCCAAACATACAACATGTCATTAATTTAGTTCCTAATTCACATCTACAAAATCTTCCACATCATAAGATGAATTTTAATGAATGTGAGAAGTTGAATAGGCAAGTAGAATAGCATATAATTTCATGGCTTGGTTGCTTTTATAAGAGGTCAATCAAGAGATTTAACACTATTATAACACTTATCATTAATTGTTTAAAGAAAAGAGAATTTTAATGATTTAATAGAATTGTTATAGTTTTCAATGACATAAAAAATCAAATTAGTATAATTCTTATTTTGAAGTATCTCAACTTGAACAAGGTGTCCACAGTTATTGGTAACATAGTAAAGGTTGGTATAAGAGGATTCTTGAGTTAGGAAGAATGTCCCATTGCATTTATTGACAAAAAACTCAATAAAACAAAGTAGAAATATTCAAACTTATGATAAAAAGTTTTATATTGTGGTTTAGTTATATCACTATTAGAGACACTATTGTTTATTTTAAGAGTTTTTTTTGTTTTGTTTTTTGATTATCAAGTATTGCATTATTTGAATTCTCAAAAAAACAAAAAAAATAAAAAATAAAAACTAAGCATATTACATTGGTTGAGTTTCTTAATGAGTATTCTTCTGTACCTAAACATTGCTTTAGTGTAGAAAATTTGGTGATTTAATTTTATCAACTATTGAATTTGAATATAATAATTCTATTAATAGGTCCACTGCTAAAGGTCCTCTTGAGATTATCTATGATTAAAGTCCATGCACACCTGTTAATCTTATTCTCCTTCTTCAGACATTTTTTTTTTAATCTACTAAAAAATTTTCTAAGCATATTCATAATTTGCATGTTAATATCAAACATAAAATTACTTTAATTAGTATTGATTATAAACTTGCTATAGTACAACTTTTAGGAAAAACATTTTGATTTTTTCATGGTTTGAATTCATTTTGAATGTTTGCAAATTGCATGTTGGAATTATAGGCTTATACTCCATCATTGAAAAACTTAGACCTAGTACATATTTACTTAATTTGCCTAATGACTTTAATATTAATTCTATCTTCAATGTGGGGAATATATTGCCTCAATGATGTACTTTTGAGTTTTCTTTTTGGCCTTTTAGTCTTGTTACCTAAACTATTATGCCCAAGATGACAGTAAGATTATCTTGAATGATGAACACATTGCTTCTTCTCAAAGCATATTTCAACACTATTTTGTCCAATGAAAAGCACCTCTAGTTTTTTATGCTACTTGGCTTCCTTAATATACCTTTCGTTTATTGACTCCTACTTTGCTAGATGCTTAGGTCGCATCAACCTCAACAAAATTGAGTTTTATTCAATTAAAGGTGAATGATGCAGTAACTGATGAAGAAAGATATTTCCTATTCTATAGGACCTTATTTTGTGCTTAATTAGAATACTTTCTTTTTAGAATATTTTTATTTATACACTTATTATAATTCTCTTATTTGAAAAATTTTTATTTATATATTTAATAAAATTTTCTTATTTAAGATATTTTTAATTCTTATTCAAATTATATGGGAAACTTCCTCATTTTTAGTATAAATTTTCTTTTTTTGTTATTTTCATTTTTTTCCTGTAACTCATTTTATAAATAAAATTCAACATTAACTTTGTCAATCAAACTATTCATTAATTATTGAGTTTAATTTTAGGATAAATCTCTAAGTTTAATTTGAGTTTTTTGGTAGATTCTTGTGCTGCTCTTTTATTATATCTTTTGGTTCATTTCTGTTCTACATCAGCTTAGTTAGAAACAATTGCGTCAAGGAAAGAGCAAAAAGTATAAAAACAACTTCATTATTCATTGAATATCCATTTAAGTAATTTAGAATTATATCCTTTGCTTCGGTGCTTATGTGTGATTGATATCCGTACCACCACTCTCACATAAAGAATAGATAAAAATTGGATAATTGAGTTTAACAAATCACAGAGGTTAAATCCAGATCAATTTGTAAAAAGGGTATATATCATACTAATTCACTCTCCTCTTAATGTGAGACCTAAAACGGTACTTATGAAGTGGTATTAGAGTTTAGTTTATCTGTTGATCCAATTTTTCTACTTCGAAGTGAAGTTGTGCATTATTTATGAGTTTTTATTTTTACTACTACTTGAGATTATGGATAGCGTGAACAGTGTCAACACGTAAGGGATCCATACGTTTGATGAACAAAATTATCAATTATGCAAGATAGAATGTTTCCATATCTGATGTTCCTTGGTCTTGATGTCTTTGAGTCTGTTATTAGTGGCTTCATCCTTATTGCTGAAGGTGGTCCTATGATGCCGACTAATAAGAAGAACTTGGAGTGTGATGGAAAAGTGAGAAATGCCTTATATGTCTCCCTGTTCGATAAAGAATTCACTAAGGTGATGGGGTGCACCACAACCAAGCAAATTTAGGAAAAATTGAAGAATATCTATAAAGGAGACAAGGTTGTGAAGGAAGTCAAGCAACAAATTTGGAGAAGCAGATTCAAAGACATAAAGATGTAAAATGATAAAACTATGGATATGTTCTTCACAAGAGTCTATGAAATAATATGCTTCATCAAAGTCTGTGGAGAGGAGATCCACAATGCTATTATGGTAAGGAAAATACTTAGAACCTTACCGGAAAATTACGACACCAAAGTCTCTTCTATAGAAGATAAAGATCTAGATAGGCATCCTTTAGATGACTTGCACTGCATATTGGTGGCTTATGAAATGACAATAGCCCAAATGAAAAAAGAAAAGAAGTCTAAGGTGGAGAAGGAGTTAAATTTTAAGGCAATGGGAAAATTAAAGATTAAAGACCAAGAAGGGAGGGTCTAAAAGAAAAAGATGGTGATACTAAGCTAGATGAAGTCATGACATACATCACCAAGAACTTGAGAAAAGGAAAAGGGAAGTTTAAGAGAAAATTACCATTAAAGTACTTCAGGTATGGAGCAATCAGACACTTTGTCATGGATTACCAAAAGAGAAGAGAAGCAAACAATGAGGATGATGATGAGCTATTCCCAAGGAGGAGAACAAAGCAATCCAGCTACTTTAAAGTTGAAAATTCAGATACCAAGGGGAAAAAGAAATTCTTTAGATCCAAAAGAAGGAATTTCCTGAGCAAGTTGGATGAAGAAGATTTTGAAGAGGAAAGTGATGATGATTCTGATGATGAGGCTACAAAGGATCTACTGGTTGCTTAAATAGATGATAATTAAGAATCTTTAAGTGATGAGGAATCAACAGAAGAGGAAGAGGATGAGTCGATGCAACAACTTCAGATTAAGTTGAGGGCTTGTTTGCACAAAAATAACTAGCTAGAAAGAGAGGTAAATCATCTAAAGAAGTATGAAAATTCTAGTGTTCATCTCCAGGTGAAGATAAAGGAGTTTAAAGAAAAAGAGAAGGAGTAGTTGAAGAGAATTAAGGGGTTAATCATACTTGAGGCAAAGCAAGGCAAGATACATAAAGACCTGGGTGCTAAGGTGATTACATAAGAGCAAGCGATGTTGACTTGGCCAACCAAGCTTCAGAAGGCAAAGTCCGAGCTAAAGAAGCATGAAGAAAGCCTTATGCAGGCTATGGAAGCTGTCTCTTATACACATCTGGCTTGTTTGCACAAAAATAACCAGCTAGAAAAAGAGGTAAATCATCTAAAGACTGTCTCTTATACACATCTATATAGGTTTAAAGGTTTTTGCTGGAGCTGTGGTAAGTATGGGCACAAACCTAATGTGTGCTGAAGCACGATGAGAAATGTGAGGCAAGAGTCTAGAGGGAGACTTTATCAAGAAAGGAGGTAGTCTTTGGTAGACAAAAGTCATATCTCACTTGGAAACAGGTTTGATTTGTTAGGAGAGATCTATAAAAGATGCGAAAGGGTTGTACACGCTACTAAGGACTGTTAGACATTGTTTCCCGATCAAGGAATGCAAAGGAAAACACCAATACAAGCTCCTCCATTTGGCCAAAATAGAAGAAGAAGAAAAGAAACGTCTATGGTTATGGAAATAGCCTTAAAAGTTTCCAAGAAAGAAAAGCCATGGATCCTAGGCAGTGGCTGCTCTTTGCGCATGACAGGAGACGCCAAGATGTTGAAGGGAGTAGCCAAATATGATGAAGCGTCAGTCAAATTTGGAAATGATGGTGCCTTAAAGATTCAAGGTATTGGTGCTGCTGAAATTGGTGTAGAAAAGTTGAAATCAAAGAATATGCTTTATGTTGAAGGGCTAAAATACAATCTTATCAATGTTAGCCAACTTTGCAATGATGGACATGAAGTTACTTTCAACAAGAGTGGCTGCATAGTAAAGAGACCAAAAGATGGTGTCGTTCTCACTAAAAGTAAAAGAACACACGGAAACTTGTACCAAGCTTTTAGAAGTATAAACACATGCTACATTAGCACCAAAAATGAGAACTTATTGTGGTATAGAAGATTAGGACATCTCAGACAAAAAGGACTAAACAAACTATCCAAAAATGAAACTATGAAAGATGTACCTAAATTGAGAAAAGAGAGAGAGACCTCATCTGCAACACATGTCAAAAAGGGAAGATGGTGAATGCTCCCCACAAAAACATGGAGATCCAAATAAATAAGTCATTGGAGCTCATCCACTCAAACATCTATGGGCCGATGAGACAAAGATCAATTAAGGGTGATAGGCATTTCATTTCTTTCATTGATGATTTTACAAGAATGACTTGCATTATGTTCTTGAAACATAAATAAAAGACGTTAAATGTTGCACTTACATTATAGTCACCAGGAAGGTCCAACTTATAAGCCTGTCTCTTATACACATCTAGATGTGTATAAGAGACAGATACAATTTCAAATGGATAGTAACTAGTAGCAGAATGAACACTCTTATTATATGCAAACTCTACATGTGGTAAACAATCTTCCCATGTTTTCAAATTTGTTCCAATAATAGCACGCAAAAGAGTACAAAGAGTTTGATTAACCACCTTAGTTTGCCCATCAGTTTATGGATGACAAGTAGTTGAAAACAATTATTTAGTACCTAACCAACCCCCACAAAGTATTCTAGAAGTAGCTTAAGGACTTTGTATCCCGATCTAAAACAATGCTTCGTGGCATGCCATGCAAATGTACTACTTCTCTAAAGAATAGGTCAGTCACATTATTTGTATCATCAATTTTATGGTATGGGATGAAGTGTGTCATCTTTGAAAATCTATCAACAACAACAAATACAAAATCACTACCCCTTTTTTTTTGTGGCAATCCTAGTACAAAGTCCATAGATAAATCAACCCAGTGATAACTAGGTATGGGAAAAAGGGGTATACAAGACATGGGGAAAAACTCTAAATTTTTCCTGTTTGCATGTTATGCATTTCTCACATATCCTCTGAACATCTCATTTCTCCCCAAGAGTTCCCCAAGCAGCGCCGCGTGCTGCCACAGCTGTTGAGGCAATCTGTTGGGCTGCGGCATGAGGCCGGCTAGGCTGCTCTGCGCGCTGCTGCAGCCGTGGAGGCGCGCCGTAGAGGTACGTGCGGGTAGCGCTGTGGGCTGCCGCAGAAGTTCCCCCAGCCTGCGCTGGGGTGACCTGCCACGCGGGCTGCCGCAAAAGTCACTGCAGGCTGTGCCGCGCGCTGCCGCAGAAGTGAACCCAGGCTGCGCCGTTGGGCTGCCGCAGAGGGACCAGTGGGCAGCGCTGCGGGCTGTCGAAGAAGTTCCCCCAGGCTGCTTTGGGGTGACCTACGCCACGGGCTGCCGCAGAAGTCACCCTGGGCTGCGCTGCGTGCTGCTGCAGAAGTGAACCCATGCTGTGTGGTCGGGCTGCTGCGGGAGTGCCCCCAGGCCGCTCTGAGCGCTGCTGCAGAAGTTCCTCCAGGCAGCTTTGCACGCTGCCGCAGCCGTGGAGGTGGGCCATCACGCTGCAGCAGAGGTACCAGCAGGCAGCGTTAGGGTGACTTCCCCTGTGGGCTGCCGCAGAAGTCACCCCAGGCTGCGCTGCATGCTGCCGCAGAAGTGACCCCACGCTCCGCCATCGGGCTGCCGCACAGGTACCAGCGGCGCCACATGCTGCGCCAGCCATTGAGGCAATCTGTGGGGCTGCTGCATGAGGTTGCCCAAGCTGCTCTCCGCGCTGCCGCAGCCATGGAGGTGCGCCGTTGGGCTGCGGTAAAGGTACCATTTGGCAGTGCTGCGGGCTGCTGCACAAGTTCCCCCAAGCTGCGCTGGGGTGACCTCCTCCGCGGGCTTCTGCAGCCGTCGCGGCAATCCGTCGGGCTGCCGCATGAGGCTGCCCAGGCTGCTCTGTGCGCTGCCGCCGCAGTTCTACCAGCCATTTCAGTGTGCTTCCGCAGCCGTGGAGGTGCGCTGTCAGGCTGCCGCAGAGGTACCAGCGGGCAGCGCTGCAGGCTGCCACAGTAGTTCCCCCTGGCTGCGCTAGGGTGACCTTTGCCGCGGGCTGCCCCAGCCATTGAGGCAATCCGTCAGGCTGCCGCATGAGGCCGCCGAGGCTGCTCTGCACGCTGCCGCAGCAGTTCCCCCAGGCATTTGCTTCGGTGCTTATGTGTGATTGATATCCGTACCACCACTCTCACATAAAGAATAGATAAAAATTGGATAATTGAGTTTAACAAATCACAGAGGTTAAATCCAGATCAATTTTGTAAAAAGGGTATATATCATACTAATTCACTCTCCTCTTAATGTGAGACCTAAAAACGGTACTTATGAAGTGGTATTAGAGTTTATTATCTGTTGATCCAATTTTTCTACTTCGAAGTGAAGTTGTGCATTATTTATGAGTTTTTATTTTTACTACTACTTGAGATTATGGATAGCGTGAACAGTGTCAACACGTAAGGGATCCATACGTTTGATGAACAAAATTATAAATTATGCAAGATAGAATGTTTCCATATCTGATGTTTCCTTGGTCTTGAATGTCTTTGAGTCTGTTATTAGTGGCTTCATCCTTATTGCTGAAGGTGGTTCCTATGATGCCGACTAATAAGAAGAAACTTGGAGTGTGATGGAAAAGTGAGAAATGCCTTATATGTCTCCCTGTTCGATAAAGAATTCACTAAGGTGATGGGGTGCAACACAACCAAGCAAATTTAGGAAAAATTGAAAGAATATCTATAAAGGAGACAAGGTTGTGAAGGAAGTCAAGCAACAATTTGGAGAAAGCAGATTCAAAGACATAAAGATGTAAAATGATAAAAACTATGGATATGTTCTTCACAAGAGTCTATGAATAATATGCTTCATCAAAGTCTGTGGAGAGGAGATCCACAATGCTATTTATGGTAAGGAAAATACTTAGAACCTTACTGGAAATTTACGACACCAAATCTCTTCTATAGAAGATAAAGATCTATAGAGTCACTTTAGATGACTTGCACTGCATATTGGTGGCTTTATGAAATGACAATAGCCCAAATGAAAAAAGAAAAGAAGTATAGAGGTGGAGAAGGAGTTAAATTTTTAAGGCAATGGGAAAATTTAAAGATTAAAGACCAAGAAGGGAGGGTCCTAAAAGAAAAAGATGGTGATACTAAGCTAGATGAAGTCATGACATACATCACAAGAATTGAGAAAAGGAAAAGGGAAGTTTAAGAGAAAATTACCATTAAAGTACTTCAGGTATGGGCATCAGACACTTTGTCATGGATTACCAAAGAGAAGAGAGAAGCAAACAATGAGGAATGATGATGAGCTATTCCCAAGGAGGAGAACAAAGCAATCCAGCTACTTTAAAGTTGAAAATTCAGATACCAAAGGGAAAAAAAAATTCTTTAGATCCAAAAGAAGGAATTTTCCTGAGCAAGTTGGATGAAGAAGATTTTGAAGAGGAAAGTGATGATGTATCTGATGATGAGGCTACAAAGGATCTACTGGTTTCTTAAATAGATGATAATTAGGAATCTTTAAGTGATGAGGAATCAACAGAAGAGGAAGAGGATGAGTCGATGCAAACAACTTCAGATTAAGTTGAGGGCTTGTTTGCACAAAAATAACTAGCTAGAAAGAGAGGTAAATCATCTAAAGAAGTATGAAAATTCTAGTGTTCATCTCCAGGTGAAGATAAAGGAGTTTAAAGAAAAAGAGAAGGAGTAGTTGAAGAGAATTAAGGAGTTAAGCATACTTGAGGCAAAGCAAGGCAAGATACATAAAGACCTTGGTGCTGAGGTGATTACATAAGAGCAAGCGATGTTGACTTTGCAAACCAAGCTTCAGAAGGCAAAGTCCGAGCTAAAGAAGCATGAAGAAAGCCTTATGCAGGCTATGGAAGTGAAAGGAAAATCATCATTAGCAAATGCCATCAAGAAGGGTTCTACTAGAAAGTTAGATGAGTGTCTAATTAAGCAAAGACCTCATTTTATTGGGAAGAAAGGACCTGGCTACATTGAAAGCCAAGTGAGAAGGTAGAAGAAAAGAAAAAAAAATTGTGTTTGTGCTCAAAAGCAAGCTCAAGAACATGATGGAGAAGAGACACCAACCCAAATTAAAATGGGTTAGGAAAGATATGGTGGAGACTCCCATCCAAAGGAGACAGGTTGTCAAAGATGGAGAGAAGGTGTTCATACCAATGGCTAAAGAAAGGAGACATGGACTTAGTAAGAGAAGTAAATAATAGGTTTAAAGGTTTTTGCTGGAGCTGTGGTAAGTATGGGCACAAACCTAATGTGTGCTGAAGCACGATGAGAAATGTGAGGCAAGAGTCTAGAGGGAGACTTTATCAAGAAAGGAGTAGTCTTTGGTAGACAAAGTCATATCTCACTTGGAAACAGGTTTGATTTGTTGGGAGAGATCTATAAAAGATGCAAAGGGTTGCACACACTACTAAGGACTGTTGGACATTGTTGCTCGATCAAGGAAATGCAAAAGGAGAACACCAATACAAGCTCCTCCATTCGGCCAAAATAGAATAAGAGGAAAAGAAACGTCTATGGTTATGGAAATAGCCTTAAAAGTTTCCAAGAAAGAAAAGCCATGGATCTAGACAAGTGGTAAATTATATGGGAAACTTCCTCATTTTTAGTATAAATTTTCTTTTTTTTGTTATTTTCATTTTTTTCCTGTAACTCATTTTATAAATAAAATTCAACATTAACTTTGTCAATCAGATTATTCATTAATTATTGAGTTTAATTTTAGGATAAATCCCTGAGTTTAATTTGAGTTTTCTGGTAGATTCTTGTGCTGCTCTTTTATTATATCATTTGGTTCATTTATGTTCTGCATCAGTTTAGTTAGAGACAATTGCGACAAGACAAGATCAAAAAGTTTAAAAACAACTTCATTTTTCATTGAATATCCATTTAAGTAATTTATAATTATATCTCAAGTAGTAAAAAATCAAATATACAGGGAATGAAACAAAAGAAAAAATAGAAGCAAAATGAAAGAAAAATTCATTTTACAGTTACATAATGAGTCTTTCCCTCTTTATCATTGACATTCTTGCATGCATTTTAAAAAACTATAGGTACAAGTAATGATGACAAAAGATTATAGAAAAAGTTTTGACTGCTCATTCAAATAAGGCAATAGTCATGCCAACAGAGGCATGCTTTATTTCAAAAGGATGCCTGTAGAACTGACCATACATGCAGTACGCGAGAAGCAGAGGTGGTGTGCTAATTCAATGCCTCCCCTTTTTGTCTGTGCACTGGATAGTTAATAGATTTTAAGATTTTTTGTGGTTACCGTTTAGATGTTTTTTGTGTAAAAACAATGCTTTAAATGTACAAGTAATGTAGCATACAAATTTTAGATTCTAGACTTTAGCCTTAAAAGCATAACCTTAACAATAAGGTGGGTGCTTACTGGAATATATGGTCTAATCAATTGTCATGATGCCTTCATGGATATTTATTGCATATATCTATAGGGCATGAATATGTTGTCATGATGCCTTCATGGATATTTATTGCATATATTTATAGGGCATGAATATGTAGTTATATTGTGCTTTCGAAAACCAAAAACCAAACAGCAAAAAAAGTCATTCAATTGGTAGAAAGAAAAAAGAAATAATCTTGTGTGGACATGCTTCTGTGTATAACAATTGCAAGTGAAAATCTCAGCTACCCAAAATTAGTATTGAGTATGCTAGAACATTGAATCTCAACCATCAAAGAAATTGTATGAAGAGAGTTTAAGTGTTTGACAAGCATAAATAAAATTATGAAGTTATACTTTCTATAACTTGGTGGAGACCTTAGCGTAAAGAGCAACATAATGGGTAGTCCTAAAAATTTGTGAAAGCCAAAGGCAAAGTGTGATTCTTATTATAAGATAGTAATTTACTGCACAAAGAGCCTTACTGGGGATGTTGGTGGTATTTTTCAGGTAAGTGGTCACTAACTTTTAATTCAAGTTCTTACATTATTTTCTTATTTTTTGTCAAAAAAAATTTGCTAATTGCTATTTGTTGGGAAGGTTACACATTTTTTAATTATGGGGTTTTGGCAAGTTCATAAACCAATTTCTTTTTACCCATTATCTATGAAATTCTTTCCCTGAGTACTGTTGATCTTTAATCTTTGTGATCTCTTATGTGCTTTGCCTTCTCTTGTTCATTGCAAAATTTAAAAAATTAACCTTCATTTCAACCTATTGAGATTAACTTTAAAAATGCATATTGCAAAGTTGCTTTATTTCTCAAATTCTTAAAACCTGATTAAAAGTATCACCTAATAACTACTTTTCCTCCCTCATGAAACATCCTGAATTGAACAATAGCATGACTTTTGTATACCAAGAGCCTGTTAAGTCATCATAATATGTAATGAAGTTACTTGTAGTATAGAAAAATGAGGAATAAGAAGCTATATGCAACCTAAATGTAGGGTTTTAATTGTAAAACTTCCAAAATCATTGTACAATATTATTTGGTGTAGAAATTTCATTTATGCTTAGATTGTTGTTGCTTGGAAGCCTTTGGTGAAGAAGCTAGGATTACAAAAATTCATCTGTTAAATTGCCCACCTTTATGATGCAAGTACGAGAATTTTAATCTTCATTTCCATTGCATTCTTTTCATGATTCTAATTTGCATCGCTATTCTAAGCATACCTAATGTTCAACCAAGCTTTCAGTTGATGGTAAAAAATTTCTCTAATTCTTGCCCGAAACAATCTTAACACTAACATATGACTGTCTCTTATACACATCTAGATGTGTATAAGAGACAGGCTCTATTGTTTTTGGTATTGATATCTTTCAAATGATGGTAAATCAACAAGTTCACTGATAATGTATTTGTTGATGAGGACCATTGTGAAATATGTTCTTTTTATAAATTAATTCAGATTTAACCTCTATAACTTGTTAAAACTGATAATCTAATTTTTTTAACTCTTCTTTATGTGAGAGTGATCGTACGAATATTCATCACATGCAAATGCTGAAAAACACATGATAATGTTTACGTAGTTCACCTATAATGTGTGAGTTACGTTCACGGTATGATATGATAACTCTTAAATCACACAATTCACTCTTATTATCAAGAGATACAGTATGGTTGTGGAAAAATCACTTCTTAACCACATGTAGAAGGACTACTCCTTAATCAATTACAATAATCTTTCGATCAAAAAGTTGATTTCCCTATCACTTTAAGGGTATCTCACTTTGTTTTTCAATAAATTTATCAAGAGTTTATGATAAAAGCTTTCCTAGAGAACAATCACTTAATGGGTACAGACTATTAGAGCAAAATATAGATCTTCTCCATCTTTTGTTGCCAGTGTTGTTTCACTTGTTGTCGGTGTTGCCTGGACATTATGCTAATACTATCTGTAGGCGTTGTCGTTGTTATCCGCGCGCACTGCTAATGTTGTCTTCATACACTGTTGCTATTGTCCGTGCGCACTGCTAATATTGTTTGTTGTTATCCATACGCACTATTAATGTTGTTCATACGCACTATTGTCCGTATATGTTGTCATATTTGTTTGCTGCTGTCTGTGTGTGCTGTTAATACTGTTTGCATGCGTTGTTACTGCTGCCTACTATTCGCACGCGTTGTGCCTGTTGTTCGCATGTGTTGTGCCTATTGTTTGTACGTGCTATGCCTGTTATTCGCACAAGTTGTGCCTTCTATCCCTACACGTTACGACTGCTGTTCACAGGCGATATTCTTGCTATTTGAGTGTGCTATTGTTGTCTGCACATACCGTTACTATCATTCATCTACATTGTTGTTGTTTGCTCAAGCCACTGCTGTTATCCCTGTGCATTGTCTGCGTCTGTTGGTGTACCACCTACTGTTGCGTGTTGGTTGCTAGTGCAGGACCCTTGTGCTGCTGCTCTACGTCCTTCTGGTTTGTCTTCCTTGGTTGCTTTGTCAGTTCGTTGGTGCGGCTGTTGCCTTAGTGATGTTTACTGGTGCGGCTACTTCCTTAGTGGTGTTTGCTAATGCAAGTACATCATCTTAAACATGCTACTAGTGCAAGGAAACCTCCTGGATGTTCTGCTGATATTGGTATACCTTCCTAGACCTATAGGGACGTCTACTACTGTTGGTATACCCTCCTAAATGTGCAGGGAGGTGCTACCTTGCCTAATTCATGTGTAGATATGCCTATTGACATGGGAAGTCTTGGGTGTAGAATTTGTTCCTAGTGATGAAAAAATTACACAATGATAATACGAAAGGTTATAAAGGTTGCTGCAACAAAGAAGACCTATATATTTTGTATCAATTTCAAGAATAGTGAACTTGGCAAGGTCGTGCTCACCATTGACAATCTACCTTTAAGAAGAAGAAGTCATACTGTGGTCAAATGAACATTTAATGAAAACTTGCTTAGAAATATACTTGAATTTTGTTGTGAATTTTATTAGTGGATTAGTCAAATTTAGTGGAAGGGTTTTCTTGTCCTCAATTATAGGAAGATGTCAACATGAGATTTTTTTTTGTGCAAAAACTGTCAAAAGATTCATTATTCATTCTTGAATTTATATGTGTATTGTTTGCTGCATGAATTTCTTATTCATATTAGTAGAGGAAAAAATGTGTAATTGATGAGAATGTAAAATGTTAAATTTCTTCTCCTTTAATATTAAGTTTTTTATACTTATTTGAATTTAATTGCACTCATTATTCTTATATTTTGATTTAACATTCAATTAAAGGTATTAAGTGCAAAACAAAGTTAATAGGGGTGATTTTGGACAATTTTGACACTACTTCATAATTTGAACACAACTCTCTTGGTTGAGATCAAATTGAGATGATTTAAGATGCTATGAAAAGTCCACAGAGGGTTCTATAACTTTTGTGTTTTGGATTTTGAAAGATATGGGCTATATCAAGACCAAATTTAGGCTTAAATTTGATATATTGGTACTACCATGATTATAAAACGTTTCTTAACTTGCAATTTTAATGTGTGGATTTGAAGACTCTTATTTTGAAAATTTTGATGGGTGAAATTTCAAAAAAAGACACTTTTCTTTAGTTGTATTAGGTTTTATTTTTAATATTTTTACTTAGTTAGACAGACTTGAATTTTCTAATTTAGGAAGCCTTTTTAAGGCTTTTAGAAGGGCCCTTAAATTATAAGAGGAGGAGGTTGGTGGGTAAAGGGGAAGAACACACGATACCACAAAACACAACACACACCAATTATCTCTCCTTCTTCTGCCTCATTCTTTCCCTTTCATGTTAACATCCATGGCTCTACATGGTTGAAGGAAATATAAGTTTAGGAATGAATAATTGTGAGATATAACTTGTGTTTATTATTTGATTTATACTTTAAGTATTGAATTTTTTTTGTGCATATATTATTATGATTGTCTTGCATTGATTATTAGGAGATCTACTGGTCAATTAATCATTACAATCAATTATGGGCTGTTTTATGATAGGAGTGAACAATTTACCTGTATGGGTATACAAATGCAAATTGGACTAGAAATTGTGATGATAAAAGGTCATGGTCTCCTAGTGCATCTTATTTAGGCAATAGATTAGTACATCTTATAAATTTAAGACTTTGTTTCACAATAATGTCTCTTGACTTTTTTCGATACCAACCACTTTCTCTCGTTCTTTTCCTTTTTCTTTTCTCTTCATTTTTGGTTTATTTCAAATGGTATTTGACTTTAAATGATCTTAAGGGGCCTTTTAAAATCTATATTCAGTTCTAAAAAATAAATCTTTCTCGTCATCTTGTTACTCTTACTTTTTGCAGCATCCCATCATCTTATAGCTCTTGTTTTTTGTTGCACTTTGAGCACCTCTACTACACTCATATTTTGCAACAATGTTATTGCACTTTGAACAACTTTACTACATTTCTACAACTTCTAATTTCTCAGGTTTTTCCCTAGTACAAAACCATTAGCATAAAAAAGTTTATATTTTCCGTGGAAGTGTTTACAGAAAAGTCATCTTTAAAGTTAATTCTTCCAATTAATAAAAGGTAAGGGCTTCCCAACACCTTAGTGCAATTGTCTCCTAAATTTGATCCAAGAATTATAGAGACTTTTAGATAATGGAGTAATGCCAAGAATTTTGATCTGCTTTCGACCTAAGCCAATTCCATTTTCGTTTTTCCATCATTATGTTCCTCACATCATTAGAAAATGTTAAAACTCTCAACTTTAAGAATTAGTTATTGAAAATATCATTTCATTATCTTTCTTACATCAAAAACATCACTATGAACAATGAAATAGGAGAATTCCGGTATCAAAGTCCGGGGTACATAAGAGAAACAAAATAAAAAGTCGTATTTACTTACATCGCTAAACTAACATAAATAAATTAAACAAAAAAATAAAAAGATAACAAAAATAAAGAATAGGGACGTTGTATTTAAATCATAGCTACATAAAGGAATAAATATTCTAACATTCATTTCATTTGTCTTAATCTTGTGACTAAAGCAAAGTTTGGTTACCACATACCTCAATATAAGTCAATTCTTTTTATTCTCATTATTAAATTCCGTCCATCTTCCTTTTGTTACCACTAATAGAAACCTAAAAGCAACTGCAATGACTTATGAATGCATGTGACAATGAGCACTAACGTTAATAAGCAAAAGAGAGAAGTGATTAGCAATGCAGGGAATAAAGAATATTTCAACACACTCAAACTCATGCATTTAATTTAATTTTTAAGTGCACACATTGATGACGTTTGAAACAGTGACGGATCTTGAAAACCTTTACACAATAACACAGCAAATCAATTCATGAAGTTGAAACTTTTTATCCACGTTGTTCACAACAATAATGCCCGTGTGCACTATCAGAGAATGAATATCAATTTTGAAGCTAATATCAGTTCTACCATGCAAGCAACCCCCAATAGAACTACTTGCACCAGAAACACAAAACGCAAACCACAACAAGATAAGTGGTCTATATATGGACTGAGATCTTCATTATCTCATTAGCTTGAGAAGCAAGTAATGACAACTAGGTCCAACCAAGTGTGGTTCCAACAGCCTGTCTCTTATACACATCTAGATGTGTATAAGAGACAGTCTCAAGCTAATGAGATAATGACGATCTCAGTCCATATATAGACCCTGTCTCTTATACACATCTAAAATTATTGTAAATAAATTGAGTTAATAATTTAATTTAGCTTAAGAATTGAAATGGGAATAAGAAAATTAGAGTTAAAGTTTAGAAAAAATCACAATTGTTAACAAGGTTGATATTTTGATAAAATAGCAAATTTGAAAATTTGTCAAACAAAAAATTTTATTTATACTAAAGTTATAATGAAAATTAATTTTAATCTTTGATTAAATAAAACTCTATTTAATTCTAATAATTTTTTTATTAAAATAATCATATGATTTTTAATTAAAATTAATAACTAAATTAAAACAAAATAAATTAAAGTTTGACGTTTCTTTATTGTAATCCCTAGGTAAAGAAACGTTTATCTTCGAAGAAAAGATCTTAAAAGCTTTATAATAGAAATTAGGATCAGTCTTTTTTAATTAATCTCTTTTCTATCTAAGTGTCCTTATTAGTTGGATTTCTTCAATGACCTCTTGTTATACACGTGCTCACATAATAATGATTTCCACTTTAAAGAAAATTCTTCTTAAGGTTACGAAGAATTGAAGATTTCTTAACTATAAGAATAAATACTTTGAATACATCAAGTTCTTTAATCTTTTGAAATTGTAATAAAACTTTTGCACATAACTATTCACTAGATTAATAATTCACACTAATAACAAAGATGTTTAATTGGAACTAAATTTCTTTATCGTAATAAAATCAAGATAAAGGATTGATAAAGAATCAATAAGATCCTGAGACCAATAACATATAGATTCAATTTTTGAGTTAATAAGATCTATCGATATTTGATATCACCACAGTCATAATCATTCATAATACATGATTGTATATTCATTAACACATAGTAATTACTTGGAGTACATCAAATTCTTTATTCATTTGGACTTGTAATGAGACTTTTTGCACATGACTATTCATCAAATTAATTCATGCTAATAACAAAGGTGTTGATTTGGGACTAAATTTCTTGATTCTAATAAAATCAAAATAAAGATAGGTACAAAATGAATAAGATCCGAACAGTTATAACATTTAAATTCAATTTTTAAGTTAATAGGATCTACCGATATATTGATATTCACCCTAGTCACAGTCTTTATAATACATGATTGTATAGTAATTGTTTACTCCTCATTAACATATTTATTAACACATGAGAAATCTCTTTACTCAATCACAAGGGATCAAAAATTAGTATTTTATCTTTTTTTTGACTAATCTCCTTGTCATCCTCCTTAAACCTGTCTCTTATACACATCTAGATGTGTATAAGAGACAAGTGTAAAACCCTTCATTTCAAGATCAACAAATAGTAGTGTTTGTTTTTTTTATCATTGGTTTTCATTCAATATAATTGTTTAGATTTGTTTCTCATTTGAAATAATCTACCACTGTCTCTTATACACATCTAGATGTGTATAAGAGACAGTGGTAGATTATTTCAAATGAGAAACAAATCTAAACAATTATATTGAATGAAAACCAATGATAAAAAAAACAAACACTACTATTTGTTGATCTTGAAATGAAGGGTTTTACACTTGTCTCTTATACACATCTAGATGTGTATAAGAGACAAGTGTAAAACCCTTCATTTCAAGATCAACAAATAGTATTGTTTGTTTTTTTTATCATTGGTTTTCATTCAAAATAATTGTTTAGATTTGTTTCTCATTTGAAATAATCTACCACGTGTATCTTTCCATGAAAATTAATAGTTTTTACCTTAATTTCATCATTATTTAGGTCTAAAGCACAAATCAACCTCACTTGCAAGCTACCTTTTGTCATATTATTAATGGGTCCAATATCATGAAATGGGTTTTCAAATTCTTCTAGATTTGTTTCACCTGTAAAACCACCTATTGGTATATCAAAAACATTGTGTTCGTCTTTCAAAATTTCTATTTAGGCTTCCACAGCCTTTTGTGATTGTAAAGCTACGATGAATCTTTAGTTTGTTATACCACATATCATCTTATATCATCATCTTTGACTATAGTGAGAAAAAGAAACTCTAATAAAATAGTTAGATCTATTGGAGCTAAATTTGAATAAAGAATTGAAGTTGGAATAAGAGAATTAAAGTTAAGATTTAGAGAAAATCACAATTGTCAACATGTGTTGATATTCATGAGTAGTTATGATCTCAGTCATGAAATCAATGACCATATTAATGTTTAAGAACTAATAAAATTAAAAAAATATGGAGTAGATACTAATTTTATACTCTGTCTAATTAGAATATTAGTATAATAAAAGAATTAAATTACATTAACATACTATGTATTAAAAAAGATTAGTAAAACCACTTTATCAGCCCTAACATTTGGGTGGTCATAATACATAACTAAATGTTAATCTTGATCTATGAATATGAATTGATTAATAAAAGAATTAACAATAAATTAAAAAAGTTTAATTAATCTAATCTCTTAGGATTATAATTCATATCCATTACCATTATGTTACAATTTTAATAGGTCATACATATAAGGACAATTGGAGAACTATAAAATGAAGATCAAGTATAACTCAATTGAAATATTGGAGAAACTTATGAAGTCAAAAATATGAAATTTAAAAATATGATGGCTAAAATGGCTAATGTTAGATTTGTTGTCAACACTATCTCACATGGTTTGATGTTGATTTTAAGGTTATGAATGTCGTTGAGATGCAGAAAGGTCATTGATAAAAATCGGTGATGACAAGGCAACCCTGACAAGGAAAGATTGACCGTTGACAATTCACCATAAATTTTAAGACCCAAATATAGTTGTTGATTGTAGTGTAACTTTTAGGAATCAATGATGACCATTGATGACAATGTAGTACTAATCTCAAGGCTTTATAAATACTCTATGCATCTTGCAAGAAGAAAAAGAGGTGCAAAAAATTGAGTAGATAGTAGAGGCAAGGCAACCGGCCAAGGAGAGTGCAACAGTCACCAAGGAGAAATAGTAAGGTGCAGTCAACCAATGAGGAAAGAAAGAAAGAGAGCAAGGTAGCTATCCGCCCACACCAATCCT
>JADCRA010000792.1:0-10025 GCA_021464305.1 Kandelia obovata
TGATAGTAAAAACTCAATAAGGTTGATCTTTTGAACCCGCTTCAAGCTCGGACGATTAACCAATCAATCTTGGGGTAACCGGTCTCGGTCTCGTATTCTTATGTCTCTTTTTGTTTATTTGTACATAGAAATGTCTCAATTTTTTTTTACTGCAGAAATTTAGAAACTGTTTTCTTTCACCATATAACTACCCAATTTATTCATCAACCTAAAGATAATAAAATGAAATATCACATTAATTCATTTATTTTCTTTCGAAAAGAAAATAAAAAAGAAAAACCAAAAAGAATAGGAAAAAACTATGTTTAACGAATCGCACGTAGAAGATATGGATTAAACATCAGAGAGTAATGGTATTTTAAACATATCGATTACAACAGCTCGTAACCACCTAAAAAAAGGAATATTTATGTATTTATCCATATCTGACATAGAAGTCATAGAAGCAAACTTGAAATGGCAATCCATAAAAATTCCGATATTTATGTCACTAAAAACAAGGGCATATCCAAAAGGAATTAACGAATAGACTAATGAGTTTTGAATATGAGCTACTGGCGGTACCGATACTGAAAAAAGAATATTCGCCCGAGATGGAAAAATATTTCTTTGAAAGTAATTTTCCCATCCCTAGAGCTTAAGAATCCTAAAGGCCCGGCAATATTCAGTCCAATACGTTTTATCCTGAAAATTTTTTCTCTTTCTAACCATACAAATTACATAATACCTATCACAACTCCAATAAAGGTGAAAATAGAGACAAGCATCCATAAATTCCATAAAACTTCCGTAAGTTTAAGGATTCCAATCCAGAAAAAGATAATTGACTTACTTGTATTCTCCTTATATCAATTGCTTCGGTTGTTAAGATTAAGTGCAATTTCACGATCAAAACTTCCCATAATGATACTATGCTACCTAGTAATTGTCATAAGGATCAGCCAATTTCATTCTTTAAACAATTGAGAAAGAATTGCAAATTGATAAAACCTGGGGGCGGATTTCCCATCGCCAAGGAAAACCCACTCTGATCCCCTATCAGAAAAAGATCCCAATCTCCTTTGGGGCTCGACCCTGACATAATCCTTGTTTAAGGCAATTAAAAGTTAGGAGAGTTTTACTAAATAAACGGATATTCAAAACAGTCCATCTCCATCTCTTTCTCTAGTTAAAAGTCGGTTCTAAAATCCATAGCCCCTCCCGAATTCTTCCAAGCCTGTTTGATATTTATGGATTCTCATTTCACAATTCGGACTAAATTAACGAGCTATAATCACCTTCTTTTTGCCACTGGACTTCCCAATCAAATCGTCGTAACAATTCAGATAATGGATCAACTTTACGGAAGAATCCCAGTCTGTCCCCCGAAGATCGTATCATGGTCCTGGAAATAAACCAATTAATGCCTCCTCTTCAATATACTATCTTTCAACCGTTCTAAAAAATAGGATTTTCGCGTAAAATTTTGATATCAGCTATTCCTGTTAAAAAAAATATTGCAGAAATCCCAAACATTTACTCGATCCAGCCAGTGAGTAAAATCACTGCTACCCTCGTCGAAAAAATTATGCATCATTCTCATACCCGTGGAGTTTCGAATAAATCTATACCTCACTTTTCCTAAAAATATTAAGAGAAGGGGTTTGTTGCACAATATCCGCCATAAAAGACCAAGCCATAACAAGATGAAAGCTATACGGCCTCAACTCCAACAATTACTCTGATTAACTGGCTCTGTTTAGGTAACTTGAAATATTTCCCAACTGTTCTGGCCCATTTATGTTATTGCCTTCTGTGAACATAGTAGCTAAATAATCCCAAAGTGTACATACGGCAATACGCAAATATTGTATAATTGTTCGGTTTTCCGCAATTTTTTCCATTCCTCTGTGTAAATAAACTAATATTGGTTCACAGTCAATAACGTCTTCACCATCTAGAGTAACGATGAGACAACACCATGCATTGAGGGGTGGGGGGACCCATATTGACTATCATAAGGTCTTTTCTTATAAACTGGTACATTCATAGGGGTTTCCTCGATTCATTCTTCCATGAATTACTGAAAACGAAAAAGAAAAAATCAAAATTCAAGATCTAAGAAATCAAAAATAAAAAAAAAAGACTCTTCAAATTAACGAATTGTGACTCCCGAATATCTAGCTGGGTAATTACTTCTTTATAACGTACTCTATTTTTCTTTGCCAAATAAGAAAAGCATCCGTGACGTTTTTCCTAGATTTTTCGTAAACCTCTTTGAGATAAATAAGCTTTTCTATGAAATTCCAAATGTAAAGTAAGCTTTCGTATCTTATTTAGTAAAATTGACTATTTGAAATTCGGCGGATCCCCTGTTTTCCTCTGGTGAAATAACTGAGATGAATGAAAGTTTTTAATCATAAAAAGAAAATCCCTTCTTTTTTTTTTTAATATTTTAATAAAATTATTATTTGATAATATTTTTATTGCATCAGTAATAATAATAAATAATGTAATTGTTATAATAACTAATAAACAATGAAGAATGTCAGTCATTTAATTTTGTATACAGACTATCGTTACTTCGGTAGGAATTCTAAATGTTGTCCAATTAAAATATCTTAATCATTAAAATCAATCCAATTTTATTTTTTATTTATTCAGGGCTAAGATACAAAAAAGGATCATATCATTTCTTGGTTTTACAAAAGAGAAAAATTGATATCTAAAAAAAAAAAAAGGAAAGGTAAACTTACATTGATTGATTTTAAGATCTATAATTTATGATTGGAATTACAATGTATCAAAATAAGATAATGAATGTAAAAACAATATTATGTACTCAATCCCACTTTCTTTTATATATTCCGATTTATATACTAGATTCGGGCATCATAGGAAATAATTAATATGCCACTTACACAACATTTTTCAAACGAATTTTTCAATTGTGGATATAATATGTTCCCTTAACATACACTGAACCCGACTAGCGTTATATTGGTACCAAACCAATATATCGATTCATACAAGCTAAATCTTCTAATCGATAAATGGCCAAAGAAAAGGGCTTTAATTTAAGTTAGTTATTTTTAATCTTTATCAAAATATTTACTTTATACAAATGGCTTGCAGTTTTTTATGTTCTTACTGTTGAAATTTTTTTGATATTTCTTTTTATGAATATCATTTCTATTTTGAATTGAAAGAAAATTGACATTCTCAATTCTACTACGACGTTTAGGGGATAAAAATTTTTCAGGAACAAGTAAATCATAATATTTTTTTCTTATTATTGACAAGTTATCTTTGATATCTTTCAATGAATTCGAAACTGATTTTTATATATATTTTTTGTCTGTATCTTTGATTAATTTGTTGTTTGCTCATTATGAAATCAATAAAATTTTTACGGTTTTTGGGATTAATTTATAATAAGTGTCCGTTTATTTTTTACCGATAGACCGCATTGGTTCAATAATCAATATTCCCTTTTTTCATCAATTCTGTAAGAGTGAAATCTTTTTGAATCATCAAAGAATATCCAGACTCAATTTCAACTCTTTGACAAGAAGATATAATAATTTCTCGTGGATTCGTTTAAGTCTAAGTAGGAGACAAAATAGTTTGATATTATTTAAATTATTTTTTGATCTAAGAAAAGGGCATCCCATCTTAATTGAAAACCTAAATGTTTTTTTAGGAAAAAATAAAGTTCTATTATCCGTATTACTTTGTATTGTTTTTGTGCTTTCCTACTACGTTTTTTCAAGTTTGATTCCGCATAATCTTTCCTTCAATACTTTTTCTTGATTTGACAGAACTGATTCAAGATCATTGGGATCCTCTAATTCTTTTTTCCTTCGTAGTTTTCCCGATAATCTAATTCAATAGATTTTTTTTTTATTCGAAATTGATATAAAAAAAATCACCATTTTTTTTCTATTGATTTTTTTATTTTCATTTATTTTTCATTGTCATTAAAATTTACAAGAATGTAATTTTTAATGGTATTTCACCCACGGTTGTATCTATATGTGTTCAAAATATCACAAATTTTTTGGAAAGAACCAAAGTTCCAAATTTGATAATGGGTTGATTTAGTATTGCTTCTATTCATTTCCCATCCAATCAAAAAAAAGTTTTTTTTTTTATTGGTGAATTAACCTTCGTGATCTTGTTGATCGTAAGAAGAAAAAATATTCTTTGTTATCATTTTATCAATTATCTGATACTTATGAGGGTTTTTTCCAGTCCTTAATATTGTTTTTTTGTTTGGTTCCGGTATCGATTCCAGGACTCAATATCCACTTTTTTTCTAATACAAACTGATTAATTTTCCAATCAAAATTTTTTCTATCGGGGGTTTCTCATATTGATAAATATCCTCTTTTCTGCTAGATAATTATTAATAGGTTATATCTCCAACATATCCAAAAACTTGCCTTTTGGGTGGTTTATAATTATAAGAAAATCTCATGTTTATTATTTATTTTTATTATTTAATTTGGAATGGTGATGCATAAATATTGAGTCTTTCTTATTTTCCAATATTAGATAGATTTAAATATAATACAAAGATTATTCGATAATTTTTTTTTCAAAAATTCTTTTTTTTTGGCTTGGGTAATGAATTCCCTTGTAAATCATTTTTCTTTTCGTATAAATTAGGTGGTCTTTTTCATTAAATTCCATTTGTTTAAATATTTATTTTGAACCATACAACGTTGATTAATTCTATTTCGCCATTTTGTGGTAATTATTCTTAGACCAGTTAATCTGAATAAATTGCATTATATTGATAAAATGTTCTTGAACCAGC
The DNA here is from genome assembly GCA_021464305.1 of Kandelia obovata. Classification (NCBI taxonomy): domain Eukaryota; kingdom Viridiplantae; phylum Streptophyta; class Magnoliopsida; order Malpighiales; family Rhizophoraceae; genus Kandelia; species Kandelia obovata. The sequence goes on from JADCRA010000792.1 coordinate 4,802, forward strand.
TTTTCCATTGATTCATTACAAGAATTTCTAAAGTTGTTATCTTTTTAAGTCGGAATGAAATAGTCCTTGGGGCTCAAATCTTTTTTTATTTTCATTTTTAACAAAAAAAGATCTGCTCTGTGATAATTGAAGAGGCAGATATTAACTTATATAAATTAATAATTGGATTGTGATAATTTATAAATACATATTGTTTGTGACAAGGAAGATACATCACAAAAAATTCGTGAATTCTTATTAGTAACACAAAATATTAAGTAAATTTTTTTATAATCGAAATCAAACGATTGTATATTGATTTGTTTATCGTCCTCTTTGAATTTTTCTTTATTATTGTAATATATTTTATTAATTACTTTTTCTTGTTGATTCAAGAAAAAGCTGTACATGATGGACTTCGGAATATTAATGATACCTAGAACGATGTCTAATGTATATCTTGTTCAAATCAAAGATTTTTATAAAAAAAATTGAATTACGCAAGAAATCTGAGTATTTCTTCTTTTTTAATATCTGCGAAATCTTTTTGATGGTTTTTACTTTTTTAGTATTATTAAGTTATTTTTGCTAGGCTGATATTGATTTCTGAGGTTATAAAATCCTATTTTCTTTTCTTTCCTAATTTTTTCTATTTCATTTATTAATTGTACTTGTTCTAAAGCAAGTCAGATCTTTCATTTTTTTTTCTGTCAGTAAATAAATTTGTCCAATCCATAGGCAAATTGGAGGAGAAATTTTGATTTTTCTGGACTTGTCTATTATTGATTATCAAATCGTTTTTAGTTTCATTTAATTCATATACTTCCTAATCGAATAGAAATAATAGAATTGAATTTTTGTTTGAATTTTGAAAAGTTTGTTTATTATTTCTTTTAGAAATAATAAGTTTTTTGATGACCAATTCTTTTTTTCTTATGACAAATTTAGAAAAAATTTTATTCGTTTCTTTTGATCATTTCTTTTGAAATTTTTATAACTAGAAAAAAATCTTTTGAACTTTTGTAAATTTTTTTCCGAGTTTTTTAAAAGATGGGGTTCAAAATTGAAAAGTTTTTTTCGGGAAACCCCAAAAGAAGTTCAGTTTCCATTCCCCAATGGTTAAAACAAAAATTCTTTTTTGCCTTTCTTTTGCATCGATCTTTAATGGGGGAGGTTAACTTAGGTCATGTGCCAAGGTTTTTAGACGAAAGGAAATAAATTTAATTTGAATACCATCTGTTAACAGTTTTTTTGGAAATTCTGTTTCGGAATAATTGAACCCATTATAAGTGCATTTAACATGGATTTCTCCGATTCCAATCCGTTAAAATCCTCAGACCATTACGGGAAATTGAAATAATAGCATACGTATAGATGTTTTTAAACTAAATTATTCACTGAAGGCAATAGAATATATTTTTCTAATAATTCGATTGGGTTAGTAAAACACAACCTCTTACTTACTTGAGCAAAATAGAATAACTATCCCACGGCTTCGCTTAGATCTATCCGGGTTTTTCTCTTTCTTTGTCTTGTTCTCGTTTTCTTTCTGCCGTTTTCTCAATACTTTCATGTTGATTTTTTTCTGTATCAGTAGAAATCCGAAATCATCGAATTTCCCGGTTTTTTAACATTCCAGTTTATAAACAGTATTTTCATCAAACTCGGAAAAATATCCAAATCAAAAAACGGGATTTGTCTATTCTGTCAAAAAAGGAGAGAAACGGACATTTGCTTGAAACAGTTCCAAAATAGCGGTTTGCGTCTTTGCGCTCGCAATGGAGCCTTTTATTAATGTCCTCGGCGAAAGGTCGGCTTGTTGTGAATAACGTAATAGTTATTTCGTCTGTTGAATCAGAGTTAGTTAATCTTTGCTATTATTATAAGTATTAAATCGTTTTTTTATTATCAAGTAAAAATCACTACACGTTTGCTTTTTTCGTGAACGATCTCCGGATTCCTACTATGTTTGTTTCACACTGTCCTCTCTCCTGTAGTTCCAACGCCAATTAATTGTATACAATGCGAGGAACTTTTTTACTTATTTCTTATTATTCCAATGAGTTTTTTTTACTTCTTTTATTGTGCGATTTGGCTAATAGCTATATGCATCGAATAAAATTTAAAATTTTTATTCATCTTCTGAATACACAAATTTTTTTTTCACTTTGTGATCTGACATAAAGAAAATCCATGAAATTAAAACTTAATGTTGATTTTCCGAAAATTCATTAATAATTTAAGAAATAACCAGATTTCTGTTGAAAATAATTTTATATTAAATATACCCATTTTTGGTTCAAAATTCTTGATAATTACTAAATAAGAAAATAGAAGATGAATTCTATTTATAACCCATTCTTATATACTTTTTTTTGGAAATTCATTTATGAATTGAGGGTGAAAATGAGGTGAAAAAAAAACTGATTCTTCCACCGAAGGAACACTCAATAAAGGAATCATATATTTTAGGTAAGTATCTTTTTTGTTTTAATTATTACAACAATCTAATCTTTTTTTTCCAGTATATGTATAAGAAAACGCTTTTATCTAAAAATAGTTTTACTCTATTTAAAATTCATTACTTAGATTTTTTTTTTGTTTTTTATTATTAAAATAAAAAAAATCCAATGATATGGAGAGTTTCCTGTTTTTTCAGTTGTGACTAAGGGAAGTTTTTCTTGTATCTTTCCCAAAAAAAAGTTGATAAACTGGGGTGGATATGTAAAAGATATTCTTTCTTTTTCCATTCGCTTTGACATGTATAAAAAAAATATTGTGCATCTCTTTTTTTACAGCAATTCCTCAAATTGGATTTTTTTTTTATAATAATCGAAATGGAGCGATTCCAAAGAATTAGGTCCGAAAAAATAGTACAAGAGGTTTTTCAAACCAGAAGAGATCTTTATGCTTTTTTAATCTATCAATATTTCTAACTCGAATTTTCTTGATTCCATCTCAGATAAAAAAGTTTCATAAAACTGTTCATTTTTATAGTATGTCTCTTTAAAAAAAGTGAAAAATGGAATTCACCTTTTGTTTTTTTTCCTTTCCATTCACTCGGATCTCTCCGTTTCGGTCGATTTTGTCCGGATCCCTCCTTCCTTTCTTTAGACCAAAAAGGAGGCAGAAGCTTTCAGGAGATCATTACACTATACACACGGGGGTAGAAATCCGAATCGTGAGAATTCAAACTTCACTGAAATGTTAGTAATCATTCTTATAACTTTCGTTTTCGAAGTTGTTTCTATTTTACATCTGTTTCTTCTCCTTTCTTCTGTTCTGAGGTTTCTTTCAGTTTCTTAGTAAATGGTTGACGGTATTCTGCCTAAAAGTAGACACAGGTAATAATAAGGAATACTAAAGATTCATGAGCCATAGTAATTCCTCATATTCTGACACAAGTACTTGTACTTATTCGGATCCGAATAAGTACATTAGATCTAATAGAATTTTATTTTGCTGTATCCAGACTAATATCAATCCAACCCATTTCATGACAAAAATTGACCAATTAACCCGAACCAACAAAACTACTTGTTTACAATAACATTTTTTGTTTGTTGCATCGAAACATATAAATGTTGAACTAATCTGATAAACATTGAACTTTGGTAAATGAAATGGTTGAATAATTGAAAAATGGAGATTATTCAGGAATACACATTGAATACTAAGATACGCATTGAAATTTCTGGTAAGTAGATCCATAATCAAAAAAGTGTTTGTGTTGTTCCAGAAGAAATGAAAACAAAAAATACGGTAAGAGCTAGGAACATTATTGTATGGAGGTCTACCCAATGCTAGATTGCAGGCGCCATAATAGATCGATATGAACATCATGAGCTGCCCGTAATAAAACCTGTTTGTTGCTGTACCTTCTTCTCGGTTCCTTCTTCTCTTCTCTTATAACCCGAGCTCGGAGAGAAGAGTATAAGAGGGCCCATGGAAGAATGTGTCAGAAATCCATAATAGAGTCCGACCACACGACCGAATTGATTATTTCATGCATAAGGAATACTAATTACCTTAATATAAAAGATTTCAAAATCCATCAACAAACCTCCCTTTTTTTCTTTTCTATTGGAACTCTGGATTATGCAAATTTCTGAATATTAAATGATGATTTTTGAAACTTTCCATATATCATATATATTAGAAATAGAAATATAAAAATAGAAAGAGATAGACTAGCAAACGCTTTGTCAATGACACCAAGGGATAACTAAATGAATGGAATGGGATTGGATGATATAATGAAATTAGAGCCACTTTGAGGTTCCTAATGAAATGAAGGCATGAACGAAAGACACTACGAAGAATTCCGGGAGTTACGAAGGAAACTTCGAAAGCTCATATTGGTCATGGGTTGAGAACGGGAATTGAACTCTAGGAGTCTAATCTCCCGTTTGTTCCCTCAGTAGCTCAAGTGGTAGAGCGGTCGGCTGGTTAACTGATGGTCGTAGGTTCGAATCCTACCTTGGGAAGATTTGATTCATTCGATTCAAGAATTCGGAAATGAAATGGTTTCGCTTTTGACCGTTAAGAGTAGGTAACCCGTACCCTGTGTCTTTTCTTTTCTTTTATTGCTTCTATCTCATCATATCACATTCTATTCTGTTCTGCGATAATTTGAAATCACCGTCAATGCCTCGGTGTAGTAAGTCCGGTATAAATCTTTGTTCATAGTCTGGGCTTATTTAACAACTAGCCAATTAAGAATTTTTCCAGGAATGTACTAGTACTACAAGTGCAATCAAAGATGAGTCATCGATTCCTCCGAGAAGGCCCACAATTACCGCGAGCAAACATATTAATGACGAAGAACACATTTTTGCTATGCTACTAATACTTGTACTTGCTCTATATTCTGGCCCAAGCCCGGCTGAGGAAAAGTTACGGGGCGTAAAACAAAAATTAATGCTGATTCGGTCCGGGAGCATACTATATGGGGATTTCCACTAAATAACGATAAAATAAGAAATAAAAAGAAAAAACGAAGAAAAAGTAAGGCCATTCTATTTCGACAAAAACCCACACCCAAGTTCCATAGCTTTGGGTCCGCTATCCCGATCAATGATTTTCCTACCCAGAAGGGAAAGGTCCTTCCTTTTTTGGCCGGTTTTGTGGGCGAGGAGGGATTCGAACCCCCGACACCGTGGTTCGTAGCCACGTGCTCTAATCCCCTGAGCTACAGGCCCCATCCCGTCTCCACTGGATCTGTTCCCGGGAGTACCCTCAAAAA
>JADCRA010000853.1:0-12557 GCA_021464305.1 Kandelia obovata
CAAGATTAAAATAAAGAAAAAAAATTATAAAAGTATTATTTTTATTGAATCAAGATAGAAAATACTTTAATCATATTTGATGATTATCTTATAAAGACTGAGATTCTCTCACTATAGATTGCTCCAAAAGCCTTGTGGAGTTTGAAATAGAAGCAAACTTACAATTCATTAAAAGTGCATGTGGATAGTATTAGCAATACACACAGATAGTAGTAGTAGTGCCTGTGGACAACATTAATAGCACGCACGGGTAGCAACAACAGTGCGTGCAAAATAGCATTAGTAGTGGACAACGTTAGCTACACACATGGATAGCTACATCAACGCGTACAAACAACATTAGCATCACATGCGAGTAGCACCAATAGCGGGTGAAACAACACCGGTAGTGAAGAAGAAAATCTATATTCTGCTCTAGCAATCTGTACACATTGAGTGATCATTCTCTAGGAAAGGTTTTACCATTAACTCTTAATAAATTTATTGAAAAATAGGGTGAGATACCCTTCCACAAGTGGTTAAGGAGTGATCCTTCCACAATCAGATTGTATCCATGGATAACAAGAGTGGATTATGTGATTTAGGAGTGATTTTATCACACCGTAGACGTAGCTCACATATTGTGGGTGAACTATGTAAAAATTATTGTGTGTTCTTCGGTTCTTGTGTGTGATTGATATCCGTACTACCACTCTCACATAAAAAAGAGATAAAAAAATTGGATCATCGAGTTTAACAAGTTACAGAGGTTAAATCCAGATCAATTTGTAAAAAGGGTATATCTCGTACTAATTCACCCTCCTTTCAGTGTGAGACCTAAAACAACACTTATCAAGTGGTATCAGAGTTTGGTTTCTCTGTTGATCCAATTTTTCTGCTTTGAAGTGAAGTTGTGAATTATTGCGTGAGTTTTTATTTTTACCACTACTTGAGATCATGGATAGCGTGAACAGTGTTAACACACAAGGGCATCCCTATGTTTGATGGACAAAATTATCAATTATGGAAGATAGAATGCTTTCATATCTGATGTCCCTTGGTCTTGATGTGTTTGAGTCTGCTGTTAGTGTCTTCATCCTTATTACTGAAGGTGATCCTATGATGTCAATTAATAGGAAGAACTTGGAGTGTGATGGAAAAGTGAGAAATGCCTTATATGCCTCCCTCTTCGATAAAGAATTTACCAAGGTGATGGGGTGCAACATAATCAAGCAAATTTAGGAAAAATTGAAGAAAATCTATGAAGGAGACAAGGTTGTGAAGGAAGCCAAGGAAAAAATTTGGAGTAATAGTTTCAAAGACATAAAGATGCAAAATGATAAAACTGTGGATGCGTTCTTCACAAGAGTCCATGAAATAATATGCTTCATCAAAGTCTGTGAAGAGGAGATCCGCAATGCTACTGTGATAAGGAAAATACTTAGAACCTTACCGAAAACTTACAACACCAAAGTCTCTTGTATAGAAAATAAAAATCTAGATAGGCTGCCTTTGGATGACCTACACTGCATATTGGTGGCTTATGAAATGAGAATAGCCCCAATGAAAAAAGAAAAGAAGTCTAAGGTGGAGAAGGAGCTGACTTTTAAGGCAATGAGAAAATTAAAGATTAAAGACCAAGAAGGGGGGTGTAAAAGTAGCTCTGAAGAAGAAGATGGTGATACTAAGCTAGATGAAGTCATGGCATACATCACCAAGAATTTGAGAAAAGGAAAAGGGAAGTTCAAGAGAAAATTTACCCTTGAAGTGCTTCAGGTGTGTAGCAATCAGACACTTTGCCATGGATTACCAAAAGAGAAGAGAAGCAAACAGTGAGGATGATGATGAACTGGTCCCAAGGAGGAGAACAAAGCAATCCAACTACTTTAAAATTGAAAATTCAGATACCAAAGGGAAAAAGAAATTCTTCAGATCCAAAATAAGGAATTTCCTAAGCAAGTTGGATGAAGAAGATTTTGAAAAGGGAAGTGATGATGATTCTGATGATGAGGGTAGAAAGGACCTACTCGTTGCTCAAATAGTTGATAATCAAGAATCTTTAAGTGATGAGGAATCAACAAAAGAGGAAGAGGATGAGTCATGTATTATAAGGTGAATATCAATATATCGGTAGATCCTATTAACTTAAAAATTGAATTTAAATGTTATAAGTGTTCAGATCTTATTCATTTTGTACCTATCTTTATTTTGATTTTATTAGAATCAAGAAATTTAGTCCCAAATCAACACCTTTGTTATTAGCATGAATTAATTTGATGAATAGTCATGTGCAAAAAGTCTCATTACAAGTCCAAATGAATAAAGAATTTGATGTACTCCAAGTAATTACTATGTGTTAATGAATATACAATCATGTATTAACGAATGATGTATGACTATGGTGATATCAAATATCGATAGATCTTATTAACTCAAAAATTGAATCTATATGTTATTGGTCTCAGGATCTAATTGATTCTTTAAATAATCTTTATCTTGATTTTATTAACGATAAAGAAATTTAGTTCCAATTAAATATCTTTGGTTATTAGTGTGATTTATTAATCTAGTGAATAGTTATGTGCAAAAGTTTTATTACAATTTCAAAAGATTAAAGAATTTGATGTATTCCAAAATATTTATTCTTATATTAAGAAATCTTCAATTCTTTGTAACCTCAAGAAGAATTTTCTTTAAAGTGGAAATCATTATTAATGTGAGCAAATGTATAACAAGAGGTCATCTAAGAAATCCAACTAATAAGGGCACTTAGATAGAAAGAGATTAATTAAAAAAGACTCATCCTAATTTCTATTATAAAAGCTTTAAAGATCTTTTCGTCAAAGATAAAATGTTTCTTCATCCTATGGATTACAACAAAGAAGCATCAACACTTTAATTTATTTTGTTATTTTGATTTATTTAGTTTTTAAATTTTAATTAAAAAATCATGTGATTATTTTAATAAAAAAATTATTAGAAATTAAATAAAGTTTTTTTAATCAAAGATTAAAATATTCTCATAATAATTTTAGTATAAATAAAATTTTTTGTTTGAAAAATTTTCAAATTTGCTATTTATCAAAATATCAACCTTGTTTAACAATTGTGATTTTTTTCTAAACTTTAACTTTAATTCCTCTTATCCCAATTTCATTCTTAAGCTAAATTAAGCTATTATCTCAATTTATTTACAATAATTTTTAAGGTTAGTTCATGGCCAATTTGTACCTCTTTTGATCTTTTGTTATTTTTAGTTCATAACTCGTCTTTCTTTCGTCGTTGTTCTTGTTTTGTTGTTCATTAGTTGTTGCGTATACTTCTGCATACCTAGGGAATATGGAATAGAGGATGAGTTGAGGTAGCCTGATGGGTCAATGTGATAGACCAAGAACAAGTCATCTCGATAACATTTCACATTGTCAATAAAATAATTATGTATTATGCTCTTTGAGGTAATCATTTCACATTGCAAACTTCTAACAAAATCAATAATTGGTGTCTTCACTATTGATTTTATATGTTATTTTTATTATGCATAGTGTATTATTATACAACATTATAAATTTTTATACTAAATGATTGTATTATTTAATTTTTTATTTAAATAACAATATAAACATATTTTGATGTTTATATTTAATTAATTAAGATTTCTTAATAGTAAATTACATCATATATCAAATTTATGTTTAAATTAAAAAATAATTTATTATTGAAAAAAGTAGGAATTAAACAACAAACACTATAACGATACCAGAATATAAAATCATAACATTAGTAGTAAAAATCAAAGTTCTGACATGCATGAAAACAGGACTTTTTTGGTTTTTCACTATTTTTTGCTTTGTAATTCCTCTGTCCACTTGCAACTATCCATCAAGCCCACCCGTTTGCTCTTTTCTTTGTTTTGTTTTTTTTTTCTCTGATGGCCACAATTAGTATTCCTGGAGCTCCTCCTCCTTAGATTTCCTTTCCATCACTACCATCAGCCAAGTTTCACTTCAAAAGCCTAAGCATATCTTTATTCCATTTAATTTTATTAAATGTAAATTTTTTTATTCCTCCTTATTTCCTTTTTTTGAATTTGATCAAATTTTTTGTCGAGGGATTTCGAAATTCAAATCTTTTTGGTGCTTTACGTAATAGTTAAAACTGATAGCGCTATAAAAATAGATAACTAAGCTTATGTTAATTTTCATTTTTTATTAATTCAGATATTCCTGTGTTTAAATTTTAGTTTTGGCAATAGGGCCCAGGTAGAAGCCGAAATGCAGTGGCGACGGCCAAACGTTGTCTCGACGCTGCTGCTTTCTTGATGTTTTCTGGTTAGGAATCTTTTTTTTCACAATTGCTTGCACTGGGATTTGAGCTTGCCATTCTCAGCTTCAGTAAATTCCATAAATCAGATGACTTCAATATCAAGAAGTACACCACTGGCTCTTTGGAGAACAATAGGGGATATACAGAGGATTATTGGCCAATTTATGGGCTTGTGGATGCTGTTGGAACCATACTTGGTTGGACCTAGTTGTCATTGCTTGCTTCTCATGCTAATGAGATAATGAAGATCTCAGTCCATATATAGACCACTTATCTTGTTGTGGTTAGTGTTTTGTGTTTTTGGTGCAAGTAGTTCTCTTAGGGGTATTATGTTTGCAATTAGTGCTTGCATGGTAGACTGATATTAGCTTCAAATGATATATTCTTGATATGCACACAGGCATTATTACTGTGAACAACGTGATAAAAGTTTCAACTTCATGAATTGATTGTGTGTTATGTGTGTAAAGGTTTCAAGATTCGTCACAGTTTCAAATGTCATATGTGTGCACTAAAAATAAATTGAATGCATGAGTTTGAGCGTGTTGACTTCTCTCTATATTCTTGATATTCTTTAGTTCCCTACATTGCCTAATGACTTCTCTCTTTTGGTTGATTAACTTTAGTGCTCATTGTCATATGCATTTCATGAGTCATTGCAACTGCTATTTAGGTCTTTATTAGTGTAACAAAAAGGAAGATGGACGGAATTTAAAAGAGAATGAAAAGAATTGACTTATATTGAGGTATGCGGTAACCAAAGCTTTGCTTCAGTCACAAGACTAAGACAAATGTAATGAATGGTAGAATATTTATTCCTTTATGTAGCTATTGATTTAAATACAACGTTCCTATTCTTTATTTTTGTTTATCTTTTTATTTTTTGTTTAATTTATTTATGTTAGTTTAGTGATGTAAGTAAATGGGACTTTTTATTTTGGTTTCTCTTATGTACCCAGACTTTGATACCAAAATTCTCCTCTTTCATTGTTCATGTGATGTTTTTAATGTGAGAATGATAATGAAAGTGATATTTTACATAACTAATTCTTAAAAGTTGAGACTTTTAACATTTTCTAATGATGTGAGGAACATAATAATGGAAAAATGAAAATGGAATTGGCTTAGGTCGAAAGCAGATCAAAATTCTTGCATGACTCCATTATCTAAAAAGTCTCTATAATTCTTGGATCAAATTTAGGAGACAATTGCACTAAGGTGTTGGGAAGCCCTTACCTTTTATCAATGTGGAAGAATTAACTTTAAAGATGGCATTTTCTGTAAACACTTCTCCATTTGTTGGTCGTGGTGTACCTTTATTGAATCAAATCTAAATTTGTATACGATTGTTGCGTTGGAAAGAGACAGTGTCCTTTATTTTCTTCCTCTTATTGTTATTATTGTAAAAATAGAATTTTTTTAAAAAAAGAGGTTGATGGAAAGCTCGAGTAGCTTGATAGGGATAGTATTGACAACCCTATTTTGTACTTTTTATTTTTTAGGTATTTAGTTAGATGTGTTGCAAGATCAAGCCTTTATGTTCACAAGTACTAGTGTTCAACAAAATAATACTAAACTAATTTTATTGAATATGCTAAGAATTAATTAATACTAATTTCTTTGTATTGGTGTTAGCATTGAAATTGAAGACCTATTTTGGTATCAATGCACTTTTTTGTAGCTGATGCTAAGAATTAACTAACACTAATTTCTTTGGATGTTTTTGAAATTTTGTTTATAGGGGTCTATTTAATTATGGTATAAGGTATAACTCGTAAATAAAGCTTTATTACTAGTTCATGAGTTCCAAAACTGAAAAGAGAAAGGGGGATAAAACCTTTTATATTCATTCACAAAAAAAAATCATGAAAAGTTATTAGTAAAAATAAAATGACTCCCTTGGTAGACTTTAAAATGTACAAGCAAAATTAGCAAAGAAAATAATGTAGGGACGTGATTTTTGCAAAAAATAAAGGTTCAAGGACTATTTGGTGTTTGATTAGACAGTCACTTTTGACTCCTAACAAACACAAGCTCAGCTAGTAGTTTCAATGAGTCATGGACTCGGGAGGTTAATTTTCTCCATTAAGGACGCGACCATCACACCAAGCTTCTCGAGTTAGCGAACTATTTGATCAAGCTTTGTGGCTCATTTGGGCTATTCAGAGAAGAAGTACCTCTCCCCAACACATTTACATTAGAATGAATTACACTTTAGCTCTTCAAAAGGCTCTATCAAACAAAGGAGCCACGCAGAGGGGTGGGCTTGGTTTTCTCAAAAATTACAGCGGAACCCTGAAACTTCAAATCCTTCCAATCTAACCTCTTTCTTTGGGTATGTAATATGTATAAGCAACCCGCAGTGAGTGCTCCTTCAAAATAAATCCATTCCCACATAGCTTTAATGTTTTAAAGTTTTGCATAGCCTCTCTAGAGGACAAATTGCTTATTTTAACTTCATGCATTCTTTCTAATCTCCTGTTAAGGATTAAGAAAATTTATTCGCCAACATGGTGTTTTGGTTAGCAATAACGACTTACATGGCTTGAATGCATGTATTGACGTTAATAAGCTTAGATCAGAAAAGGTACAACAAACAATGAATGTAGGAGTCGAGTTAAATTTGGTACTTTATATTGGATAGACCTATAAGGAGAAGTGTTGCCATACTTCTACTTGGTTCCTTATTGTAATACTTTTATTAGTCATAATAAATATATAATAGGAAGAAAAAAACCCTATATTTGAGTTCATCAGCAAAAGAAAAGGTGTGATCCATTCTTCCTGTTATAAAAATAAAATTAGTGGGGACAGTTAAGTTTGTGGGAGGTGTCTGATCTTGTCTAGTATTTTCTTCTTCTTCTTGTTTTTTTTTTTGGACCATTTCATCAAATTCTTGAATGAGACTGTTATTATATTTTCAAGACTGTTTATTAATTTACTAATTTATTGTATTCATGAAATTAATTTTTGTGAATATTGAAAAAAAAAAACAAGAAGCATGACCACTTGTGGTATTTAAAAGAGTCAAGAGACATAATTGTAAATCAAAGTAAAGTTGTAGAGCAAACAACTTAGTTTTTACATTTATTTTAGCCTTTAATGTAGAAAGTTTGAAAATTATAATGATTACATGAAACTATACTTGTTCAGTGCATGTAAATAGTTTGCAACAATGGAAAATGCTTTTATATTGTCCAAAACTTGCAAGGTTTGCTAGTTAATCCAAAATACAAGTTAAGGTTAACCTAAAAACTAGTTAAAATTTTATAGCAAAGTGACAATTTTAATACTCCTTGACACTTCCACCGAAAAATATAAACTTTTTTCATGTTAATGGTTTTGTACTACGACAAAACCTGAGAAATGTAGTGAAGTTGTTCAAAGTGCAGTAACGTTGTTGCAAAATATGAGTGTAGCAGAGGTGGTCGAAGTGCAACAAAAAACGAGAGCTATAAGATGATGGGATGTTGCAAAAAGTAAGAGCAACAAGATGACAAGAAAGATTTATTTTTTGGACCCAAATATAGATTTTAAGAGGCCCCTTAAGATCATTTAAACTCAAATACCATTGGAAAGAAACAAAAAATAAAGAGAAAAGAAAAAGGAAAAGAACGAGAGAAAGAGGTTGGTATCGGAAAAAGTTAAGAGACACTATTGTGAAACAAAGTGAAGCTATAGTAAGTAACTTTGGATGTTAGAAAAAGCTTTTACATTGTCTAAGACAAACTCTTAAATTTATAAGATGTACTAATTAACCCCAAATACAAGTAAAAGTTAACCTAAAAATTAGTGAAAATTTTTATAGCAAAGTGACTCCTTGATCCGTGGAAATAAAGATCAATTAAACATTGACTTCAATTTCTTTCAAATGAGAGGCAGTGGCATTAATCAAACATCACTCCATTCAAGCATGGTCTTTACACTTTTATTGAACATTAAGTTGACGATGATTTCGTTTTCATTTTGGTCATCATGGTTTGGAAGAAAAGCCTTTCATTTATAAAAGACTTTATCTCTATGATCATATTATTGAAATTATTCTTAAGGCACTTTATATAATTAGAGATAAATATGAAACTATTTATTTTTCAAAATAATAATTAAAACGTTTAAAGTTAACTACTTTGAGTTTAAATTAATTACAAAAGTTAGATAAATATTAACAACTGACTTGGTTCCTAATGTAACATATAAAAGATAAACCTATAAACCATTAACATATGTTTTAAAAAAAATATTAGTTTATATGTTAGAAAATTTAGTCAGTACTAAAACAACTTAAACTTTGTGATTGTAAGTTTATATAAGTTAAACTGAATTTATTTTTGATTAATGAGTAATTATCGTGTTACATTTGATATTATAACTTATTTTTAGTTATATTGATTATAGTTAGCATGATATTTTGTGTTATTACTATTATTCTTCCAATTAGTCTATTTTTTATACAATTAAGATCAAATTCTTTTATCGTATACGTATATAATTTGATCATTTTTCCATTATTTAAGGACAATTAGAAGATTAGTGGCCAATTATATGTTATGTATATATAAAAATATGTGTTTTTTTTAATTTATTTGTTGTGTGTATATATATATATATATATATATTATATCATATATATTATAACTGATTTTACCAACTATTTTTAAAAATCCTTTAGAAGCAAAAAAAAAAAAAAAAAAAAAAAAAGAGGAAGAAGAAGAAGATAAGGGTATGTCACTCTAATCAAGGTTGTATATCACTTTTTACTTTTGTAGAAATTACATGTGAACATACTACTAATTGATGAGTAACATAACATTAGTTATATATATAAATTAGATGACAAAAACAAAAAGGAATAAGCTAGTCAACCAACATGAAATATCTTTCTTGGTGTTTTTTTATTCCTAAAATTGAATATAATTGAAGTTGTTGGTGTATGCGACATGCATGTAAATCATGTACATAATAACCACGAGATAGGCATAATAGTTGTGATATTTTCAGAATAAGCATTAGCGTCATGTTGCACTTATACATTTTTATACTACTAATTTGGTCCATAAAATTGATTTGTAGACTTTCTTTTCTGTCATTTATAATGGTTAAGTAATGATTAGAAAATAATTTGTGAAAGGTCTTACGAATATCATTATAAAGAATATTATGGTGATTTAAGAGAAGTCATAGCATCTTAAATTATTATGATATTAGTGGTTTGTAAAGAAATCACATAAAGATATTTATTTTAATAAATTAATTGAAATAAGATATTGAATTAGACATTAAAATTAGATTTCCTTATACCGACAATTATGAGAATTTTATGTTTTAATATTTTATTCATTAGTTTTATTATAAAGTATATATATATATATAATACATGTAGCGACCTTTGTCTATGTGTGTTGTTAATACTGTTTGCATGTGTTGTGCCCACTATCCACACAAGTTGTGCCTTCTATCCGCACATGCTACGGCTGTTGTTCACAAGTGTTATTCTTGCTATTTGAGTGTGCTACTGTTGTTTGCTCACGCCGCTATTCTGCACTGCTGCTGTTTGCTCGTGCCTTGCTGTTATCCCTGTGCACTGCTGTCGTTTGCTGGTGCATCACTTCCTGCTACGCGTTGGTTGCTGGTGCAAGACCCTTGTGTTGTTGCTCCACCTTCTTTTGATTTTTCTTTCTTGGCTGCTTTATTTGTTTCCTAGTGTGGCTACTGCCTTAGTGGTGTTTGTGGTGCAAGTATATCATCTTGGACGTGCTGTTGGTGCAAGGAAGCCTCCTAGACGTGCTATTGGTGTTGGTATACCCTCCTGGACCTGTAGGGATGTCTGCTATTGCTGGTATACCCTTCTAAACATGCAATGACGTGTTATTGGTCTGCTGGAAAGCCTTTTGGACGTGCTGGTCTACTAGAAAGCCTCTTGGATGTGCTGGTGTGGTGGTCGGCTGCTGCTGTCACCTTTATGAGGGCTTGCTAGTGTGGTGGTTGTCTTGATGAGGGTTTGCTGGTATGAGTGGACAGTTACCTTACTCTCTTTCTTTCTTTCCTCCTTTTCCAATTGCACTTTATTGCTTCTCTTTGGTGATTGCTACACTTTCCTTGGTCGGCTGCTTCACTCTTCTTAGCCGGTTGCCTTTCTTTCTTTCTCTCCTTGACCGGCTGCCTTGCCTCTATCATTTACTCAATTTTTTGCAACTCTCTTTCTTTTTGCAAGATGCATAGAGTATTTATAAGGTCTTGAGATTAGGGCTACATGATCATCAACAGTCATCGTTGATTCCCAAAGGTTGCCTTACAATCAACGAAAAGATTTGAGTTCTAAAATTTAGAGTCAATGGTCAACGATCAAAGGTCAATATTGACCCCTAAAATTTAGGGTCATGGTCCATATTGACTCTTCAACATTAGGATTGACTTGTGATTACCGATTTTATCCAATGACGTCTCTGCATCTCAACGACATTCATAACCTTAAATCAACACATATAATTGTGTGAGATGGTGTTGACAACAAATCCAACATTAGTCATCGAAGATGGGCTCAACAATCTCCCCCTTTGGATTTGTTGGTAACACATTAAATCCAACAATGCACATATAACAATTGTTGACATTTGCTGCTCTCCCTACGCATTGTCATTCATAGCTCCCTTGAAACATGCATCTCTTGCTACGCCCCCTTTTTTGCTTCTCTCTCTTGACAAGTTCTCCTCCTTTATCCATCAAACTACTTCCCCTTTTTATGAGTATACACATTCTTTAGATTTATGCAAAATATATTCCCTTTGATAACAAATCCAAAGAATAATAAAAGAAGGAAAGGGAGAGGGGGTAGAAAATACCTTAACTTTTAAGGGTGGGCTGAACACATAGGGTCAGCCTTAACTTTTGGAACATCTCTCTTGACAGAGGTTTAATGAATATATCTACCTGATGAAAACCATAGAGATAATGGCTAGAAGGCTCCAATGAATGCAAGCCAAAACAATTAAAGAAGCACTAAATGGGCTGATTGAGGACATTCAGGCCAACCAAGCTTCAAATGGTGTGAATTCAAGTTTAACAAAGAGTAGAGGCCTAATTGATATGATTGGAGTACTTGATGGCTTATAATAAGTAATAGCACTCACTCCTAACTAGGTTGGAGTTCCTTTGAATGTTGGATCTAGGGTTTGTGTTATTTAACTCTTGTTTGGCTTTTTAGGTTGTTCTTTAATTCCTTATGTTTGTTGGGTCCCTAAGCCATGTCCTTTTGGGGTTTTCCACATCACTACCACTTACTTTGCAATTGACACATACTCTAGATTTACTTCATTTTTCTCCACCTTCTCTTTAATGAAGTGGTACTTGATTTTAATATATTTAGTTTTAGAGTGTTGGACATGATTTTTTGATAAATTGATGACATTCTAGTTGTCATAGCCAATCAGCAATGGTAGTTATACATCCACCTTCACATCTTCAAGATGTTATTTCATCCATAGTAGTTGAGTACAAGTCTGAGTGGCAGCCGCATATTCAGTCTCTCCAATACTTAGAGTTACTCAATTTTGCTTCTTGCTATGCCATGAAACTCATCTATTGCCTGAATAAGATGCACCATGAGACAATGACCTTTTATCATCTCAATTTCTAGTCCAATTTGCATTTGTATACCCATACAGGTAAATTGTTCACTCCTATCATAAAGCAGCCCATAATTGATTGTGCCCTTCACATACCTCAAAATTCTCTTAGCCGTTACAAGATGAGACCTTGAGGTACTTTGAAATCTAGCATAAAAGGCTATAGTAAAAATAATATCTGGCCTTGATGCAATCAAATACAGCAAACTTCTAATCAACTTCCTATATTCATTCTGATCAACTATGTTGCCTTCTTTATTCTTACTTAACTTTGTTCCAACTGTGATGGGAGTGCTTACTTCTTTAGAATTCTCCATCCCAAGCCTTTTTAACAACTTACAAGCATACTTTTCTTAAGAGAGAAAAATTCCAGCCTTGCTTTGCAATACGTGTAATCTTAAGAAGAATTTCATTTTACCAAGCATGGACATCTCAAACCTCTTCTTCATCTGCTTGACAAAGGCAGTGCACAAGGTTTCTTTTTCTACAACAAAAATTATGTCATCAACATAAACCATAAGAATTAACTGACCTTGGTTGTCTTCTTTTATATATAGGTTGCTATCCACATTCCTTTTTCTAAACTTCATGTTCTTAAGGCATGTATCCAACTTGGAATACCATGCTCATGGA
>JADCRA010000853.1:42245-59865 GCA_021464305.1 Kandelia obovata
CCTACATATAAAGACATTCCAAACATTAATTGTACAAGACTGCTTACAAAACCATCAAGGCTTCACACTTAGCATTCAGTATAAAATCTCGCTGAATCGAACATAAGATTTTCCAACCCAGTCAAAAATCTTAAAAATTCAACAAACTAAAGTTTCTCCTATCCCATGCGAAGAAGACAAGGGGTGGGATAAATGGACATCTACTAAGCTAATTCTTCCAGGGCCGCAAATAACAATGGCTGATCAAGTAATATACTGTTATCAAAATCTATTCTACTACCCTTGGCACTACCTAACTAGCAAAGAGGTGAGCCAAACATGTACTTTTAATTAGTTCATTAAATGCACTTCAATTAAAATCATAATCGCTACAGTTCAAGCTGCATGACTGTTGTCAATTTGAATAAATATACGTATTTCTCCTCAGTTACACGAGAGTTTCAACAACAAATTTTCTTGGGGTCAGGAAGCTTTATCCCAGTTCTTCAGGCTGGCTGATCTGAAAAATTTCAAATCCACAAATCTAGCTAAGTACAGTACAACATTGGCATAAACCAGAGAAGATTCAACAAAGTAATTAAGTCTCCAAGGAAAAAAAAAACAGAGAAAGGGTTTGATAAGTAAATCACAGTAACCCAATAAAGCAAAAGTAACCATTCTAAGTGAAACATGGCAATGCAAATCAAACGCACCGCAGAAACTGAACACAACAACTAACTAGAAATCCAAACAGTGCAATTAAACTGCCAAACATCAATCTTGGAACCCATTTCAGATTATCGAGGAACGAAAGAAGAGAGATCAAAACAAATATGTTAGAAATTGAATCTCTGGAAAATATTTAAAGAAAAAGCAGAGACCTTGGCAGGCCAAAAAGGGTGACCTTTGACTTTAGCAAGAACAAGATCGCCCAAACTCAACTGCTTCTTGCCCTTCGCCTTGCTCCCTTTTTTACGCCCCGGAGCCATAGGCGTTCTTCTCGTTTCGTTTGATCAAGAACGCAGACACTAACAAGACTCAGATAAATAGGAGAATGGAAACCCTAAGATTCCGAAATCAAAATCGGAAATGACAAAATTAGGCAACAGGACTTGTAATCCGGCTAAAGAAAATTAAGGGGAAAAAAACTCGAACAGTCCCGGCACAGGCTGATAATCCGGCCGATAAGAGACGGTTAGGGTTCCGGCGTGGGGAGCATCAGAGCATCGGAGGAGGAAAGGAAGAGAGAGACCGACGGTTCTTCACTAAAATTGTAAGACGGAGAGCGAAACCAAGAGAGATGGATGGTTTTAGAGAGAGATAGGATGAGAGACATAGGGAGAGATAGAGAGAGAGAGAGAGACAGGATGAGAGATATAGGGAGAGACAGAGAGAGATTGAGGCGGTCGAGACAGAACGAGAGACGCGGTTTTATTCGGCCGGGTTTGAATCAAAGAGAACGAACTTCGTTGGGACTGCCGAGTAATTTTCCATCATTTTTGGGCTACAAATAATATGACAAGGGTTTCATTCTAAATATTACAGCTACAATTTAAAAATATATCTTTTTAAATTTAATATATTTTTATTAATATTTAATAAACAATATAATATCTATTTAATAAAATTATATTATAATTTATATTTTTAATTTAAAAATATAATACATTAATATAATAAAAATATATAAAGTATATTATTATTTAATAATTTTTATTATTAAATAAAATAATTATATAAAAATTATTAATTTTTTATTTTACTTAAAATTTGTTGTTTTATTTTTAAAATATAATAAATAATTAATAATCAGTTAATTATATTTATTAATAGTAAGATTTAAAATTATCAATTTGTTAATTATATAAATAAAATTTAATTAAAATTTCATATAAAATTAATAGTTAAATATCTTAATTATACATGATATTTAAATTACATTAATATCTTATAAAATCAAATATATTTACTAAGTCTACAACCATTGTTGTTTCAGTTGCCTCAACCACTCTTATCACCATAATTATTGCTACTAGCCTCATTCCATGTAGGCACTAATAATATTAAAAGAAAGAGCTTGCAATCCTTTTGCACATTATAATCAACTAAAGATATTATAAAAAAAAAAGTAATCTCCAAACTAAAAGGGATTTATGTTACAGTAGCATCAAATTCAAATAGTAACCCTACAAAAAAAACTCATAATAGTCATTTACTCGCGTTAAAACTGTTGAGTTCTCACATTAAAACTAAAACGAAGAAAAACATTTAGCTTCTCACACATTAGTTTAAAATTCATAAAATATTTAGCAAGAGACCTCTCTTATTTATTTATATGATAAAACTCCTCGTCAACATCATTTATATAAGATAAGTTATCCTCGTCATGACATAAAAAGACCAAATAGTCTATAAGTTATTTAATCAACTCATAGTGATTAGCCAATATGATTACCTCAATATTAATAAAATTACGAATTTGCAAAAATATTCTATCATCTTCTTTTAACCAAACCTATTTTACTTTAAAGTTAGATGATGGTTCATTAACAAGATGATCATCCTTATCAACACTACCAAAGATACATTCACACCATTTTGGTTCGATTCTCACAAACGGTGTCTTAGAAGTTAATTTTTATTTTATGAGGCAATTGAGAGTTGCTCTCAGTAACATGGATAACATCAGTCCCAGGTGCTCCATGCCCATGTCACATATATGCCTAAAATGGCTTGATAGTGCTGACAAGAAGTCATTCTTTTCTTTTGTTATTTTCTCCAATTGTATTTGATCATCTTTTTTTTATTGTCATGTTTATATTGATCAAATCGAGGTAACATCAATCTCTCAATTCCTTTGAATTATACAGAACATGGGAATAAAAATGGAGACATAACTGGAAATAGTATTAAGAGTAGTTAATTCTGAGGTAATAAGTTATGATTGCTAAATCTAAATATGTAATGGCTTCTTGGGTTGGTGGGCTCTACTGATTGACCATTATTTTAAGACCAAGAGATATTGGGGGATTTTTAAAGAGAGTTGTCAGGTGTTTTCAACATCTATTTAGGTTAATATTATTAATTCCACAGTGATTAAAAAAAAATTATTCTTTTGCTTTTTTCCATCGCACTAGTACTTAAATATTTTGATTTTAGTGTATTATTTTTGTTACTAACCTTTTTACCTTCTAGGTTTTTTATACCATACAACAAAATTCTAAAGACAATTTAGATAAGGTAGAAGTTCAAAATACCATTAAAAACAAGAAAAAGCAAGATTAAAATCTAGTGTTTTTTTTTCCTCTTCCATCTCTCTGGTTTGGGCCAAGAAGTTGATTTCCTTTAAAGGTAAGACAGATAAGTATTGTTTTATCTAATGTTCGTGTTTGCTTGTGTTTTTAATTAGTTAAATCTAGTGTTTTCCTTATTGTTCAGATGTGTATAAGAGCCAGGCCTTACATACTGTTATGACTAGAAAAACTCATCTACAATACAATTAACAGAGAAGCATCTCTATGCTCAATAGGAAAAACACATAAATTAATATCCAGAAGTTTTGCAGGTTCAAGAAACTAGGCAAAGCAAAGCAACAAGTTAGGTTTTATCAAAGCAATTAATCAAGATTGTTGAAGTCGAAGGTCCTTTATAAGCCAATTTGAGGATTGAGTAAATGTTTGTGCACTCTTTTCTTTTTCTTTTTTTTAATGGTATTTTTTGACTTCTTCCTTGTCTGAATTGTATTTAGAATTTTGTTGTCTGGTATAAAAAACCTAGAAGGTAAAAAGGCTGTCTCTTATACACATCTTTTACCTTCTGGGTTTTTTATACCATACAAAAAAATTCTAAAGACAATGTAGATAAGGAAGAAGATCAAAATACCATTAAAAACAAGAAAAAGCAAGATTAAAATGATTATTAGTAAAAAGGTGACTAAACAATATGTTAGTTCCTAAATAGTTTTAAGTCACAAAAAATTAGTTAAACGATTACTTAGCGCACGCTAGTAAAATATGCATAAGAGACACAACAACACAAGTGAGAAAGACAACAAAATAATTTCAAACACTTCTTAGTTTCATTTATTTCTAATATAAGATGAATGTAAAATATGGTTGATTAACTTTTTTTCTTCTTCTTCTTCTTTTGTACCTCCAATGCCATTTATCTGTCTCTTATACACATCTGGTAACAACCAAACTCATTAGAACTCTCTTTCATGATACTAAAGGTCTAAATTTAGCATAGGCCCATTTTAAGTTCATACTATTCTAATTATATAGACCAATATCATTACCCTTTTCCTTATTGTCCGTGTAGGAAATGTAGCCCTTGTCAAGAAATTTCTAATATTATGATTGTTTATTAAGAAATTGTAGCAAATGAATCAAGGTACGTGAGAGAATGTGAGGAAAAGACAATTTAAATTTGTAGTTTAAGTATTGTTTTAGTTAATATATTATAGTAATTTTGCCTTTTTACATATTTTGATTGATAGTCGTTAGTTGTAATATGTATTTTGTAATTTTTCAAAATATGGAATATGATTTGTAAATATACTTTATTTATAGGATATTAAATGTAATTTATCTATGCATAACTTTATATTTCTCATTATCCTTACTATATTTAGTTGATTATGTATGATAATGCACTAACCAAGATTATTTTAAGACTTTTAGCAAAAACCTTTTATGACATATTATTGCTTTATTGATGTTTTACGCTAATATAAATTTGATGCACAATATTATTTGGCAAACTAAGTATAGGTAGAATTATATATCACACTTAAAAATAACTAGACACATTAACTATTACGTATAGTTTAATGGTTACCATGTATTAGAAGTGAAATTTTGAGATCAAAACTCACTCAGAGATAACTTCTCCTCCTTTTATTTCAACTCAACTAAATAATTAACTTGATTCATTTATTTATATACTTTTAAGTGTTATATTAAGAGAGAAAATTTTAACTCTCCTCTTTTTAATTGTAAAGAGTAAATAGGTTAATTTAGCACACTTCTTACTTGTAAGCAATCTCAATTAACCTAATTAAAGAAAACTCAAGAAAATTAATCCACCTATACTTATAGTCACACTAACCCATTAGAGAGCATCATGTCAAGATCATTCATGCATGTCAAATTGCTAACATTTGTCTATCCATAATAAACTTAGGTTTTGTTTAGTACAATTGGCATTTTTTGATTTCTAATTAAATTTCACATAGATAATGGAAAACTTATTTGGAAAGGTTATTCATTCTCATTTTCTTTTTAAAATCCAAAATTAATTTTTGACTCAAAAATCAAATTTCTTAAAATGTAAAATAATGGGATGAGTCTTAAATATCATTGAAAATTTTTGGTTCAAGAGGCCTTTGGTACCTATTTGTTGTGGAAGATAAGCTCTCTCTCTCTCTCTCTCTGCCCCCCTCTCTTTATGTAAGAAATATATTGAAGTAGAATTTAGGTTAAACCCAATTTTAAAAGTGAACCTATAATCGTGTATCAAGCGCATATGTATATTTGTTTTCAATTTAATCAAGTGATTTCTTATCTTAGTTTGTAATAGAATGGTGAATGTAATGATATGATCTTGTTACTTTAACTTAGATTTAAAGTTTATAAACATGATCGTTGATATTAATGATGACCTTTTATTTTGTATCCAAATTCAACACATCTTGGTTTATCATTTTAATGCATTAAAACTACCAAATGCATCATTAAGCAGCAACAATTGTCTAGACAAATTTGGAATTTTCCTAATATGAATAAAGTTGAATAAAATGAATCCAAACAAGTAAATTTCTCATTAAAAGTTAAAACAATTAAAATTTTGAGCTCTTAAGTTAGATGTCTTGGTTTCAAGTCCATACAATTAGAAACTATATGTGTGCTGTTAATAAATCCTAACTTAAAGGCCCTTTTATAGTTTTTAATAAAATTGGTTGTGCTTGAAAAAAAAAATTATTACTCAACACTGAACAAGATCAATCTTTAAGTGTAATAGTTCACGATCATAACAACAATAATGGTCTTTAATAGAATGTATAAATTTGGACTTTGAATGACTCAGCCTATTTATCGTGATTGGTTCAATGCTTTTAAAGTTTTAGTCTTGCACTTTCACAGGTAAATCCTAATTTAAAGGTCCTTTTTTAGTTGGTGCACATAATAAATGGAGACAAAATGAACTATTTTGAAGACAAATTAACTAGTTTAAGCACTGATAAATTTTTAGTCATTTAATTTATTTGGGTATTAAGGGTGCAAATAGGAACTTCTTATGCTAGGTAATAGAATTGTTTTATTTATATTAGATTAAAAGGAGATGAGATAAGTTTCTACATCAAGAAAATTAAACTCCTAATTATCAACAAGTTGTCCTCTCACAAGTTTATAATCACAAATAATAAATATAGTAATTGTGACGCAAAAGCTTCCAAATTTAATTTATTTTGTTTGTTTGTTTTATTTTAATTATTAATTTTAATTATAAATCATGCGACTAGCTTGTGATTATTTTAATAGATAGATGATTACTATTATATAAGGTTTTGTTCAATCAAGGGTTAAGATTTATTATCAACATAACCTAGTATAAATAGATTTATTTGTTGGATAGATTTTAAAATTTGTTGTTTTATTAAAATATCAACACATGTTGACAATTGTGATTTTCTCTAAATCTTAACTTTAATTCTCTTATTCCAACTTCAATTTTTTATTCAAATTTAGCTCTTATTTTAGTTTCTCTAAAAAAAACTTGTTTTTAGAGCCCAATAGATCTAACTATTTTATTAGAGTTTCTTTTTCTCACTATAGTTAAAGATGATGATATAAGATGATATATGGTATAACAAACTAAAGATTCATCGTAGCTTTGCAGTGACAAAAGGCTGTGGAAGCCTAAATAGAAATTTTGAAAGACGAACACAATGTTTTTGATATACCAATAAGTGGTTTTACAGGTAAAACAAATCTAGAAGAATTTGAAAACCCATTTCATGATGTTGGACCCATTAATAATATGACAAAAGGTAGCTTGAAAGTGAGGTTGATTTGTGCTTTAGACCTAAATAATGATGAAATTAAGGTAAAAACTCTTAATTTTCATGGAAAGATACACGTGGTAGATTATTTCAAATGGGAAACAAATCTAAACAATTATTTTGAATGAAAGCCAATGATAAAAAAAAAACAAACAATACTATTTGTTGATCTTGAAATGAAGCGTTTTACACTTCAATGGCAGAAAAGAGTTTAAAGCAGTGCACATTATAAGATAAGCCAAAAGTTAGTACTTAAGAGCATATGAAAGGAAAGTTATAGAAACAATTTTTACTTACTAATTATATGATAAATTTGTATGAGAAACTTTATTCATTGAAGCAACAAGGTAATCTGTTGGGAAGTATAATGCATCATTCAATAATTAATTTATTCAAGTTGATTTAAACAAGATCAATGAACAACTGACTCCCTTTATCTTGTTTGTTTGAATCAATTCATTATAAATGCAATGAAAGTTGTTTGTTTATTCAATCTTAAAGATGTCTAATAATATGATTTAATAGTTAAAAAAAAGTTTTGCAATACAAAGCTATGAGATTAAGTATGAAAAATTTAATGAAGATGGAAATAAAGGCTTTTAGAATAATTGAATAAGTAAAAAAAGTAATTAAAAAGAGTTGCCCAAAATATTAAGGGCAGTATTGGAATGTTGCTACTATTGATGAGTGAAAAGGGTAAAAATTTAGCATGATCTAGTATTGAAACTAACTCTAGTCAAGATATTTTTAAAGCTAATAGTAACTTGCAAACTTGATATTTTATGTGCAACAAAAGGGAACATCACTCTTACTATTACTTGCAATAAATGGTGACTTTGGAAAAGTTTATAAATAATGAGAAAACTTTAGAAAACCTTGTATATGATGAATATATTGAAGAGGAAGAGGATATCAATGTGTATCCAATCTAAAGAGAGTCCCTAGTAGTGCAAAAAGTAATGTTTAAGGAGGATGACAAGGAGATTAGTCAAAAAAAAAAAGATAAAATACTAATTGTTGATCCATTATAATTGAGTAAAAAGATTTCTCATGTGTTAATAAATATGTTAATGAGGAATAAATAATTACTATACAATCATGTATTATAAAGACTGTGACTAGGGTGAATATCAATATATCGGTAGATCCTATTAACCTAAAAATTGAATCTAAATGTTATAAGTGTTCGGATCTTATTCATTTTGTACCTATCTTTATCTTGATTTTATTAGAATCAAGAAATTTAGTCCTCAATCAACACCTGTGTTATTAGCATGAATTAATTTGATGAATAGTCATGTGCAAAAAGTCTCACTACAAGTCCAAATGAATAAAGAATTTAATGTACTCCAAGTAATTACTATATGTTAATGAATATACAATCATGTATTATGAATGATTATGACTGTGGTGATATCAAATATCGATAGATCTTATAACTCAAAAATTGAATCTATATGTTATTGGTCTCAGGATCTTATTGATTCTTTATCAATCCTTTATCTTGATGTTATTACGATAAAGAAATTTAGTTCCAATTAAACATATTTGTTATTAGTGTGAATTATTAATCTAGTGAATAGTTATGTGAAAAAGTTTTATTACAATTTCAAAAGATTAAAGAACTTGATGTATTCAAAGTATTTATTCTTATAGTTAGGAAATCTTCAATTCTTCGTAACCTCAAGAATAATTTTCTTTAAAGTGGAAATCATTATTATGTGAGCAAATATATAACAAGAGGTCATTGAAGAAATTCAACTAATAAGAGCACTTAGATAGAAAAGAGATTAATTAAAAATGACTGATCCTAATTTCTATTATAAAGCTTTTAAGATCTTTTCGTCGAAGATAAACGTTTCTTCACCTAGGGATTACAATAAAGAAACGTCAAACTTTAATTTATTTTAGTTATTAATTTTAATTAAAAATCATGTGATTATTTTAATGAAAAAATTATTAGAATTAAATAGAGTTTTATTTAATCAAAGATTAAAATTCATTCTCATTAGAACTTTAGTATAAATAACATTTTTTGTTTGACAAATTTTAAATTTGCTATTTTATCAAAATATCAACCTTGTTAACAATTGTGATTTTTTCTAAACTTTAACTCTAATTCTCTTATCCCAATTTCAATTCTTAAGCTAAATTCAGCTATTATCTCAATTTATTTACAATAATTTTTAAGGTTAGTTCATGGTCAATTTGTACCTCTTTTGGTCTTTTGTTATTTTTTAGTTCATAACTTGTCTTTCTTTCATCGTTGTTCTTGTTTTGCTGTTCATTAGTTGTTGCGTATACTTCTACATACCTAAGGAATATGGAATAGACGATGAGTTGAGGTAGTTGGATGGGCAATGTGATAGACAAGAACAAAGTCATCTCGATAGCATTTCACATTGTCAAATAAATAATTATGTATTGATGTCTTGAGTATCATTTCACATTGCAAACTTCTAACAAAATCAATAATTGGTATTTTAATGTTAGTTTTGTTATCATGTGTATTTATTATACAAATTATAATTTTTTTTAATAAATGTGTAGTATTTTAATCTTTATTTTAAATGAAAATATAACATATTTTGATGTTTATTATTTATAAATTAATGTATTAATAGTATTTATTTAAATATCAATTTTGTTTAGATTAAAAAATAATTATTATTGACAAAAATAAGAATTAAACGACAAACATATTAAAATACAATAAATAGTAAAATCATACCATTAAGTAGTAAAAATAAAGGTTGACAGTGCATGAAACAGGACTTTTGGTTTTTTCATTATTTTTGCTTGGTAATTCCCTGTCCACTTGCAACTATCCATAACCCCACCCTCTCTCTTTTTCTTTTGTTTTGTTTTTTTTTTCTCTGATGCCACCATTAGTGACTCCTGAAGCTCCTCCTCCTTAGATTTCCTTTCCATCACTGCCATCGACCAGGTTTCACTTCAAAGCCTAAGCATATCCTTAATTCCATTTAATTTTATTGAATGTAATTTTTTATTCCACCTTATTTCCTTTTTTTATTTGATCAATTTTCGAGGGATTTCGAATTCAATCTTTTTTGGTGCCTTTATGTATAGTTAAACTGATACGCTAAACAATAGATACTAAGTTTATGTTAAATTTCATTTTTTATTAATTCAAATTATTCCTGTGCTTAATTTTAGTTTTTGTAATAGGGTCCAGGTAGAGGCTGGAAATACAGCAGTGGCGGCCAAACGCTGTCTTGATGCTGCTGCTTTCTTGATGTTTTTTGGTTAGGAATCTTTTTTTCACAGTTGCTTGCATTGGGATTTGAGCTTGCCATTCTTAGCTTTAGTAAATTCCATAAATCAAATGACTTCAATATCGAGAAGTACACCACTGGCTCTTTGGAGAACAATAGGGGATATACAGAGGATTATTGGCCTGTTGGAACCACACTTGGTTGGACCTAGTTGTCATTGCTTGCTTTTCATGCTAATGAGATAATGAAGATCTCAGTCCATGTATAGACCACTTATCTTGTTGTGGTTAGCGTTTTGTGTTTCTAGTGCAAGCAGTTCTATTGGGGGTATTATGTTTGCAATTAGTGCTTGCATGGTAGACTGATATTAGCTTCAAATGATATATTCTTGATATGCACACGGGCATTATTACTGTGAACAACGTGATAAAAGTTTCAACTTCATGAATTGATTGTGTGCTATGTGTGTAAAGGTTTCAAGATCCGTCACAATTTTAAACGTCATATGTGTGCACTAAAAATAAATTAAATGCATGAGTTTGAGCGTGTTGATATTTTTTAGTTCCTTGCATTACCTAATGACTTCTCTCTTTTGCTTGATTAACTTTAGTGCTCATTGTCATATGCATTTCATGAGTCATTGCAACTGCTGTTTAGGTTTCTATTAGTGTAACAAAAAGGAAGATGGACAGAATTTAAAAGAGAATGAAAAGAATTGACTTATATTGAGGTATGCGGTAACCAAAGCTTTGCTTCAGTCACAAGACTAAGACAAATGTAATGAATGGTAGGATATTTATTCCTTTATGTAGCTATTGATTTAAATACAACGTCCCTATTCTTTATTTTTGTTTATCTTTTTATTTTTTGTTTAATTTATTTATGTTAGTTTAGTGATGTATGTAAATGAGACTTTTTATTTTGTTTTCTCTTATGTACCCAAACTTTGATACCAAAATTCTCCTATTTCATTGTTCATGTGATGTTTTTAATGTGAGAATGATAATGAAAGTGATATTTTACATAACTAATTCTTAAAAGTTGAGACTTTTAACATTTTCTAATGATGTGAGGAACATAATGATGGAAAAAAGAAAATGGAATTGGCTTAGGTCGAAAGCATATCAAAATTCTTGCATGACTCCATTATCTACAAAAGTCTCTATAATTCTTGGATCAAATTTAGGAGACAATTGCACTAAGGTGTTGGGAAGCCCTTACCTTTTATTAATGTGGAAGAATTAACTTTAAAGATGACTTTTTCTGTAAACACTTCCACCAAAAAATATAAACTTTTTTCATGCCAATGGTTTTGTACTAGGGAAAAACTTGACAAATGTAGTAAAGTTGTTCAAAGTGCAGTAACATTGCTGCAAAATATGAGTATAGCAAAGGTGGTCGAAATGCAACAAAAAATGATTTGCTACAAAAAAAACAAGAGCTATAAGATGATGGGATGCTGTAAAAAGTAAGAGCAACAAGATGACAAGAAAGATTTATTTTTTGGATCCAAATATAGATTTTAAGCGGCCCCTTAAGATCATTTAAATTCAAATACCATTTGAAAGAAACCAAAAATGAACAGAAATGAAAAGGAAAAGAACAAGAGAAAGAGTTTGGTATCGAAAAAAGTAAAGAGACATTATTGTGAAACAAAATGAAGCTATAGTAACTTTGGATGTTAGAAAAAGCTTTTACATTGTCTAAGACAAACTCTTAAATTTATAAGACGTATTAATTAACCCCAAATACAAGTAAAAGTTAGCCTAAAAATTAGTCAAAATCTTTATAGCAAAGTGACTCCTTGATCTGTGGAATAAAGATCAATTAAACATTGACTCCAATTTCTTTCAAATGAGAGGTAGTGGCGTTAATCAAACATCACTCCATTCAAGCATGGTTTTTACACCTTTATTGAACATTAAGTTGACGATGATTTCGTTTTCATTTTGGTCATTATGCTTTGGAAGAAAAGCCTTTCATTTACAAAAGACTTTATCTCAATGATCATATTATTGAAATTATTTTTAAGGTACTCTATATAATTAGAGATAAATATGAAACAATTTATTTTTCAAAATAATAATTAAAACGTTTAAAGTTAACTACTTTGAGTTTAAATTAATTACAAAAGTTAGATAAATATTAACAATTCACTTGGTTCCTAATGTAACATATAAAAGATAAACCTATAAACCATTAACATCTGTTTTTAAAAAAATATTAGTTTATATGTTAGAAAATTTAGTTAGTACAAAAAAAACTTAAACTTTGTGATCGTAAGTCTATATAAGTTAAACTAAATTTATTTTTTATTAATGAATAATTATCGTGTTACATCTGATCCAACTTGCTTAGGAAATTCCTTCTTTTGGATTTAAAGAATTTCTTTTTCCCTTTGGTATCTGAATTTTCAACTTTCAAGTAGTTGGATTGCTTTGTTCTCCTCCTTGGGACCTGCTCATCAGCATCCTTACTGTTTGCTTCTCTTCTCTTTTGGTAATCCATGGAAAAGTGTTTGATTGCTCCATACCTGAAGCACTTTAAAGGTAATTTTCTCTTAAACTTCCTTTTTCCTTTTCTCAAGTTCTTGGTGATGTATGTCATGACTTCATCTAGCTTAGTATCGCCATCTTTTTCTTTAGAGCTACTGTTAGACCCTCCCTTCTTGGTCTTTAATCTTTAATTTTCCCATTGCCTTAAAAGTTAGCTCCTTCTCCACCTTAGACTTCTTTTCTTTCTCCATTATGACTATTCTCATTTCATAAGCCACTAATATGCAATGCAAGTCATCTAAAGGAAGCCTATCTAGATCTTTATCTTCTATAGAAAAGACTTTGGTGTTGTAAGTTTTCAATAAGGTTCTAAGTATTTTCCTTACCACAGTAGCATTGTGGATCTCCTCTCCACAAACTTTGATGAAGCATATTATTTCATGGACTCTTGTGAAGAACACATCCACAGTTTTATCATTTTGCATCTTTATGTCTTTGAATCTGCTCCTCCAAATTTGTTGCTTAACTTCCTTCACAACCTTGTCTCCTTCATCGATATTCTTCAATTTCTCCTAAATTTGCTTGGTTGTGTTGCACCCCATCACCTTAGTGAATTCTTTATCGAATAAGGAGACATATAAGGCATTTCTCACTTTTCCATCACACTCTAAGTTCTTCTTATTAGTCGGCATCATAAGACCACCTTCAGCAATAAGGATGAAGCCACTAATAGCAGACTCAAAGACATCAAGACCAAGGGACATCAGATATGGAAACATTTTGTCTTACATAATTGATAATTTTGTCCATCAAACGTAGGGATCCCTTACGTGTTGACACTGCTCACGCTATCCATAATCTCAAGTAGTAGTAAAAATAAAAACTCACAAATAATGCACAACTTCACTTTGAAGCAGAAAAATTGGATCAACAGATAAACCAAACTCTAATACCACTTAATAAGTATCGTTTTAGGTCTCACATTGGGAGGAGAGTGAATTAGTATGAGATATACCCTTTTTACAAATTGATCTGGATTTAACCTCTGTGATTTGTGAAACTCAATGATCCAATTTTTTTATCTCTATGTGAGAGTGGTGGTACGGATATCAATCACACATAAGTACCAAAGAACACATGATAATTTTTAAGTGGTTCACCCACTATATGTGAGATACATCAACGGTGTGATAAGATCACTCCTAAATCACATAATCCATTCTTGTTATCCATGGATATAGTCTGATTATGGAAGGATCACTCCTTAACCACTTATGAAAGGATCACTCCTTAACCACATGCTGTCTCTTATACACATCTAGATGTGTATAAGAGACAGGTAGAAGGGTATCCCACCCTATTTTTCAATAAATTTATTAAGAGTTTATGGTAAAATGTTTCTTAGAGAATGATCGCTCGATGTGTACAGATTGCAAGAGCAGAATATAGATCTTCTTCTTCACTACAAATGTTGTTTCACTCGCTATCGGTGCTACCTACGTGTGATGCTAATGTTGTTTATACGCATTGATGTAGTTATCCATATGTGTTGCTAATGTTGTCCACTGTTAATGCTATTTGCATGCACTATTGTTGCTATCCATGCATGCTGCTAATGTTGTCTGTAGGCACTGCTACTATTATTTGTGTGCACTACTAATGCTATATGTAGGCACTCTTATTGCTGTCCGTAGGCACTATTAATGTTTTCCATGTGCACTATTGCCTATATTTGCTATCGCATTATTTATTTACAATAACTTTTAAGGTTAGTTCATGGTCAATTTTTACCTCTTTTGGTCTTTTGTTATTTTTTAGTTCATAACTTGTCTTTCTTTCATGTTTGTTCTGTTTTTGCTGTTCATTAGTTTTGCGTATACTTCTCATACCTAAGGAATATGGAATAGACGATGAGTTGAGGTAGCTGATGGGCAATGTGATAGACAAGAAAAAGTCATTCCGATAGCATTTCACATTGTCAAATAAATAATTATATGTATTCTTGAGTATCATTTCACATTTCAAACTCTAAAAAAATAATTGTGTTTTATTTTATAATGTTAGTTTTTTATTATGTGTATTTATTATACAAATTATAATTTTAATAAATGTGTAGTATTTTAATCTTTATTTTAAATGAAAATATAACATATTTGATGTTTAATATTATAATTAATTATAATAGTATAATAGTATTTTTATATATCAATTTTGTTTAGATTTAAAATAATATATATTGACAAAAATAAGAATTAAACACAAACATATTTAAATACATAAATAGTAAAATATACCATTAAGTAGAAAAATAAAGGTTGACAGTGCATGAAACAGGACTTAGTTTTTTCATTGTTTTTGCTTGGTAATTCCCTGTCCACTTGCAACTATCCATAACCCCACCCTCTCTCTTTTTCTTTTGTTGTTTTTTTTTTTCTCTTGTGCCACCATTAGTGACTCCTGAAGCTCCTCCTCCTTAGATTTCCTTTCCATCACTGCCATCGACAGGTTTCACTTCAAAGCCTAAGCATACCTTAATTCCATTTAATTTTATTGAATTAATTTTTTATTCCACTTATTTCCTTTTTTATTGATCAATTTTCGAGGGATTTCGAATTCAATCTTTTTTTGGTGCCTTTACGTATAGTTAAACTGAACGCTAAACAATAGATACTAAGCTATGTTAAATTTCATTTTTTATTAATTATTATTCCTGTGCTTAATTTTAGTTTTTGTAATAGGGTCCAGGTAGAGGGAAATGCAGCAGTGCGCCAAAAGTGTCTCGAGCTGCTGCTTTCTTGATGTTTTTGGTTTGAAATCTTTTTTTCAAGTTGCTTGCATTGGGATTTGAGCTTGCCATTCTAGCTTTAGTAAATTCCATAAACAATGACTTCAATATCGAGAAGTACACCACTGGCTCTTGGAGAACAATAGGGGATATAAGAGGTTATTGGCCATTATGGCTTTGGTGCTTGTTGAACCACACTTGGTTGGACCTAGTTGTCATGCTTGCTTTTCATGCTAATGAGATAATGAAGATCTCAGTCCATATATAGACCACTTATCTTGTTGTGGTTAGGTTTTGTGTTTCTAGTGCAAGCAGTTCTATTGGGGGTATTATGTTTGCAATTAGTGCTTGCATGGTAGACTGATATTAGCTTAAATGATATATTCTTGATATGCACACGGCATTATTTGTGAACAACGTGATAAAAGTTTCAACTTCATGAATTGATTGTGTGCTATGTGTGTAAAGGTTTCAAGATCCGTCACATTTTAAACGTCATATGTGTGCACTAAAAATAAATTAAATGCATGAGTTTGAGCGTTTGATATTTTTTAGTTCCTTGCATTCCTAATGACTTCTCTCTTTTGCTTGATTAACTTTGTGCTCATTGTCAATGCATTTCATGAGTCATTGCAACTGCTGTTTAGGTTTCTATTAGTGTAACAAAAAGGAAGATGGACAAAATTTAAAAGAGAATGAAAAGAATTGACTTATATTGAGGTATGCGGTAACCAAAGCTTTGCTTCAGTCACAAGACTAAGACAAATGTAATGAATGGTAGATATTTATTCCTTTATGTAGCTATTGATTTAAATACAACGTCCCTATTCTTTATTTTGTTTATCTTTTTATTTTTGTTTAATTATTTAGTTAGTTTAGTGATGTATAAATGAGACTTTTTATTTTGTTTCTCTTATGTACCCAAACTTTGATACCAGAATTCTCCTATTTCATTGTTCATGTGATGTTTTAATGTGAGAATGATAATGAAAGTGATATTTTACATAACTAATTCTAAAAGTTGAGACTTTAACATTTTCTAATGATGTGAGGAACATATGATGGAAAAAAGAAAATGGAATTGGCTTAGGTCGAAAGCAATCAAAATTCTTGCATGACTCCATTATCTAAAAAGTCTCTATAATTCTTGGATCAAATTTAGGAGACAATTGCACTAAGGTGTTGGGAAGCCCTTACCTTTTATTAATGTGGAAGAATTAACTTTAAAGATGCTTTTTCTGTAAACACTTCCACCAAAAAATATAAACTTTTTCATGCCAATGGTTTTGTACTAGGGAAAAACTGAAAATGTAGTAAAGTGTTCAAAGTGCAGTAACTTGTGCAAAATATGAGTTAGCAAAGGTGGTCGAGAATGCAACAAAAAATGATTTGCTACAAAAAAAACAAGAGCTATAAGATGATGGGATGCTGAAAAAGTAAGAGCAACAAGATGACAAGAAAGATTTATTTTTTGGACCAAATATAGATTTTAAGGGCCCCTAAGATCATTTAAACTCAAATACCATTTGAAAGAAACCAAAAATGACAGAAGAAAAGGAAAAGAAACAAGAGAAAGAGGTTGTATCGAAAAAAGTAAGAGACATTATTGTGAAACAAAATGAAGCTATAGTAACTTTGGATGTTAGAAAAAGCTTTTACATTGTCTAAGAAAACTCTTAAATTTATAAGACGATTAATTCTTTTAAGATCTTTTCGTCGAAGATAAACATTTCTTCACCTAGGGATTACAACAAAGAAACGTCAAATTTTAATTTATTTTATTATTTTGATTTATTTTAGTTATTAATTTCAATTAAAAATCATGTGATTATTTTAATAAAAAAATTATTAGAATTAAATAGAGTTTTATTTAATCAAAGATTAAAATTCATTCTCATTATAACTTTAGTATAAATAAAATTTTTTGTTTGACAAATTTTCAAATTTGCTATTTTCTCAAAATATCAACCTTGTTAACAATTGTGATTTTTTCTAAACATTAACTCTAATTCTCTTATCCCAATTTCAATTCTTAAGCTAAATTCAGCTATTATCTCAATTT
>JADCRA010000853.1:74044-93343 GCA_021464305.1 Kandelia obovata
CACACCATTAGTGTTGTTCGTACACGCTATTAGTGTTGTCTATACGTGTTATTAATGTTGTCTATACTTGCTATTAATGTTGTCAGTACACACTATTAATGTTGTTCATACATGTTATTAATGTTGTTCGTATTCCCTATTAATGTTGTCCATGTGGGCTATTAAAGCTGTCCATGTGTATTTGTCTACTACTGTCTATGTGTGTTGTTAATACTGTTTGCATGTGCTGTTGTTGTTGCCTGCTGTCCAAACATGCTATACCTACTGTTTGCATGTGTTGTGCCCACTATCTGCACAAGTTGTGCCTTCTTTCCGCACATGCTACGGCTGTTGTTCACAAGTGTTATTCTTGCTATTTGAGTGTGCTACTGTTGTTTGCTCACGCCGTTATTCTGCACTGCTGCTATTTGCTCGCGCCTTGCTGTTATCCCTGTGCACTTCTGTTGTTTGCTGGTGCACCACTTGCTGGTACGCGTTGGTTGCTAGTGCAAGACCCTTGTGTTGTTGCTCCACCTTCTTTTGATTTGTCTTTCTTGGCTGCTTTATTTGTTTGCTAGTGTGGCTACTACCTTAGTGGTGTTTGTGGTGCAAGTATATCATCCTGGACGTGCTGTTGGTGCAAGGAAGCCTCCTAGACGTGCTATTGGTGTTGGTATACCCTCCTGGACCTGTAGGGATGTCTGTTATGCTGGATATACCCTTATGAACCATGGCGAACGACTCGTGTTATTGGTGTCTCCTGGAAAGCTTTTGGATGTGCATTCTAATTAGAAAGCCTCTTGGCACGTGTCTCGCGCTAGTGGTCCCGGTCGGGTGTTTGCCCCTATATCACATTTACTGACCAGACCGGACATTGCTGTGTGACGTCGGCTCGTCTTTGAATGAGGGTTTGCTGGTATGAGTGGACTAGTTCACCTTACTACTCTTTCTTCTTTGTCCTTTTTGCACTTTGTTGCTTCTTTTGGTGATTGCTACCACTTTCCTTGGTCAAACTATACTTCGCTTTCTTCTTAGCTGGTTGCTTGCCTCTTTCTTTTCTGTCCTTGACCGGCTGCCTTGCCTCTATCGTTACTCAATTTTTGCAACTCTCTTTCTTTTGCAAATGCATAAGTATTTATAAGGTCTTGAGATTAGGGCTACATGATCATCAACAGCTTCATTGATTCCCAAAGGTTGCCTTACAATCAACGAAAAGATTTGAGTTTTAAAATTTAGAGTCTAATGGTCAACGATCAAAGTCAATATTGACCCCTAAAATTAGGGTCATGGTCAAATTGACTCTTCAACATTACAGGTTGACTTGTGATTACCGATTTTTTCCAATGACCTCTCTGCATCTCAACGACATTCATAACCTTAAATCAACACATATAATGCTGTAGATGGTGTTGACAACAAATCCAAACATAGTCACCCAGATGGTCAACATCCCCCTTGGAGTTGTAGTTAACACATTAAATCAACAATGCACATATAACAATTGTTGACATTTGCTGCTCTGCTAACATTGTCATTCATGAAGCTCCCTTGAAAAAACATGCATCTCTTTGCTACACTCCCTTTTTTGCTTCTCCCTCTTGACAAGTTCTCCCCCTTTATCCATCAAGCTACTCCTTTTTATGAGTTTACACTATTCGTTAGATTTATGCAAAATATCTTCCTTTGATAACAAACTCAAAGATAATAAAAGAAGGAAAGGGAGAGGGGTAAAAAATACCTCAACCTCTAAGGGTGGGCTGAACACATTAGGGGTCAGCCTTAACTTTTGGGGAACATCTCTCTGAACAAGGTTTAATGAATATATCTACCTTTGATGAAAACCATAAGATTGATGGCTGGAAGGCTCAATGGATCAAGAGGTCATAATATACAAGCTAGACTTTAGTTGGATGCAAGAGGTCCATTTCATATTCAGAAGGCCCAATAACACGAGCTAGAGCCAAACAATTAAAGAAGCACTAAATGGCTGATTAGGACATTCAGGCCAAAACGCTTCAAATGGTGCAATATCCAAGTTTAACAAAGAGTAGAGAGGCCTAATTAATATATTTGAGTACTTGATGACTTATATAAATAATAACACTCACTCCAACTAGGAGTTTTATTTTGTTGTGGAATTTTCCATTGTCTTTGAAATTTTCCCATAAGATTTGTCCTAAGTTAGTAATTATGACCTCTAGGATTGCTATCTTTGCCTATAAATAGGCACCCTTGTAAGCTCTGAAAAATATACAACTTGAGAGAAATAGAAAAGTAAGTGTTTTCTCCCCTCGGTTCTTTTGGAGGACTAAAGAACTTATTGAGAGGTACTTCTTCTCTTGGCATTGCATCTGACTTATCACTCCCAATTCCTTTCTTTTCTGGAGTGTGGCATCCATATCATTCTTAAATACCCTAGCGTTCGAGTTCCTTCGAATGTTGGGTCTAGGGTTTGTGTATATTTAACTCTTGTTTTGCTTTCTTGGTTTGTCTTTGCTTTGTGCGTTGGGTCCCAAGACCACGTCTTTTTGGTTTTTCCATCACACTACATCTTACTTTGCAAATTGACACAATACTCTAGATTTATCCATTCATTTCTCCACCTTCTCTTTAATTGAAGTCTACTTGATTTCGATATATTTAGTTTTAAGAGTGTTGGACATGAATTTTTGATAAATTGATTGACGCTCTGGTTGGTCACACAATCAGCACATGGTAGTTGTACATCCACCTTTCAATCTTCAAGATGTTATTTCATCCATAGAGTTAAGTAATAAGTCTGAGTGGCCAGCCATGCATATTCAGGTCTCTCCAGTACTTAGAGTTACTAAATTTTGCTTTTGCATCCCATGAAACTCACTATTCCTGAATAAGATGCACCATGAGACAATGACCTTTTATCATCACAATTTCTAGTCCAATTTGCATTTGTATACCATACAGGATAAATTGTTCACTCCTATCATAAAGCAGCCCATAATTGATTGTGCCCTTCACATACCTCAAAATTCTCTTACGTTACAAATGAGACCTTGAGAGTCACTTTGAAATCTAGCACAAAAGGTTATAGTAAAAATAATATCTGGCCTTGATGCAATCAAATACAGTAAACTTCTAATCAACTCTTGTATTCATTGTGATCAACTATGTTGCCTTCTTTATTCCTACTAACTTTGTTCAACTGTGATGGGAGTGCTTACTTCTTTAGAATTCTCCATCCAAGCTTTTTAAAAACTTACAAGCATACTTTTCTTAAGAGAGAAAAATTCCAGCCTTACTTTGCAATACGTGTAATCTAAAGAAGAATTTCATTTTACCAAGCATGAACATCTCAAACCTCTTCTTCATCTGCTCGACAAAGGAATGCACAAGGTTTCTTTTTCTACAACAAAAATTATGTCATCCACATAGACCATAAGAATTAACTGACCTTGGTTGTCTTTTTTTATATACAGGTTGCTATCCACATTCCTTTTTCTAACTTCATGTTCTTAAGGCATGTATCCAACTTGGAATGCCATGCTCTTGGAGCTTGCTTTAAGCCATATAAAATCTTGTTTAATCTACACACACTTGAACCATCATGATCAATATATAAAACCATTAGACTGTTCGATAAACACCCCATTCAGTTGTAGCACAAATTGATGATAATGCTTATAAGTTGGACCTTCCTGGCGAGTATAATGTGAGTGCAACATTTAATGTTTCTGATCTTTCCCCTTTTGATGTAGGTGATGATTCAAGGACGAATCTTTTTAGGAGAGGAGGAGCGATGAGAACCGTAGAGATGATGGGTGGAAGGCTCTGATAGATGCAAGGGGTCCATTGCACATTTCAGAAGGCTCAATAACATAAGCTAGAGTTTTAGTGGATGCAAGAGGTCCATTGCACATTCCAGAAGACCCAATAACACGAGTTAGAGCCAAAAAGATTAAAGAAGCACTAAATGGGCTAATTGAGGACATTCAGGCCAACCAATCTTCAAATGGTGTGAATTCATAGTTGACAAAGAGTAGAGACCTAATTAATATAATTGGAGTGCTTGATGGCTTATACTAAGTAATAACATTCACGCCTAAATAAGAGTTTATTTTCTGTGTTGAAATTTGTCCATTATTAGGAATTTCTCCAAATAACGATTTTTCCTAAGTAGGAATTTGTGGCTCTTTAGGATTTCTATCTTAGCTTATAAATATGCACCCTTTCTAAGTTTTGAAAAATCAGACAACTTTGAGTGAAATAGAAAATAAGGGTTTTCTCCCTCGATTCTTTTTGGACTAAAGAACTTATTAAGAAATACTTCTTCTTGTGGCATTCCAATGGACTCATCATTCCCAATTCCTTTCTTTTCTGGAGTGTGGTATCCATATCCTTTTTAAATACCCTAGGTTCGTGTTCCTTTGAATGTTGGGTCTAAGGTTTGTGTTATTTAACTCTGGTTTAGCTTTTGGATCAAAAGATAAACCAAACTCTAATACCACTTAATAAGTACCGTTTTAGGTCTCACATTAAGAGGAGAGTGAATTAGTATGATATATACCTTTTTTACAAATTGATTGGATTTAACCTCTGATTTGTTAA
The DNA here is from genome assembly GCA_021464305.1 of Kandelia obovata. Taxonomy (NCBI): domain Eukaryota; kingdom Viridiplantae; phylum Streptophyta; class Magnoliopsida; order Malpighiales; family Rhizophoraceae; genus Kandelia; species Kandelia obovata. The sequence goes on from JADCRA010000853.1 coordinate 78,608, forward strand.
ACTCAATTATCCAATTTTTTTATCTATTCTTTATGTGAGAGTGGTGGTAGATATCAATCACACATAAGCACCGAAGACACGATAATTTTTAAGTGGTTCACCACAATATGTGAGATACATCTACGGTGTGATAAGATCACTCCTAAATCACAATAATCCACTCTTGTTATCCATGGATACAATTGATTATGGAAGGATCACTCTTAACCACTTATGAAAGGATCACTCCTTAACCACTTGTAAGGGTATCCCACCCTATTTTTCAATAAATTTATTAAGAGTTTATGGTAAAATGTTTCTTAAGAGATGATCACTGATGTGTACAGATTGCTAGAGCAGAATATGATCTTCTTCTTCACTACCAATGTTGTTTCACTCGCTATCGGTGCTACTGCGTGTGATGCTAATGTTGTTTGTACGTTGATGTAGCTATCCATTGTGTTGCTAATGTTGTCCATGTTAATGCTATTTGCATGCACTATTGTTGCTATCCGTGCTGCTGCAATGTTGTCCTAGGCACTGCTACTATATCTGTGTGGCACTACTATGTATTCGCACTTTAATGTGTCCGTAGGCACTATTAATGTTTTCCAATGTCACTATTGCCTATTTGCTATCTTGTCTGTCAGCTACTATCTGCGGCACTATTAATGTTATCTGCATATGTGTCACTGCTGCCTATTGTCTGCACTGTTTGTACTTACTGTTTGCAGGCACTATGCCCGCTATCTGCACAAGCTATGACTTTTGTCCACACATGTTGGGCTGCTATTCACATGTGTTGTTCCTGCTATTTGAGTGTGCTACTACTGTCTACTCATGCCGCTATTGCTATTCGCCCACACTGTTGCTATTTCCTTGCCCATTGCTACTATCTTTGCGCACTGCTACCGTTTATTGGTGCACCACTGCTGCTGCGCGTTGGTTGCTGGTGCAAGACCCTTGTGCTGTTTGCTCACCTCCTTCTGTTTGTCTTCCTTGGCTGCTTTGTTGGGTTGCTATGTGGCTACTACCTTGGTGATGTTACTGGTGGCTACTGCCTTGTACTCTTGTTGAAAGTAACTTCATGTCCATCATTGCAAAGTTGGCTAACACTGATAAGATTGTATTTTAGCCCTTCAACATAAAGCATTTTCTTTGATTTCAACTTTTCTACACCAATTTCAGCAGCACCAATACCTTGAATCTTTAAGGCACCATCATTTCCAAATTTGACTGACCCTTCATCATATTTGGCTACTCCCTTCAACATCTTGGAGTCTCCTGTCATGTGCAAAGAGCAGCCACTGTCTAGGATCCATGGCTTTTCTTTCTTGGAAACTTTTAAGGCTATTTCCACAACCATAGACGTTTCATTTCCTCTTCTTCTATTTTGGCCAAATGGAGGAGCTTGTATTGGTGTTCTCCTTTGCATTCCTTGATCGGGCAACAATGTCTAACAGTCCTTAGTAGCGTGTGCAACCCTTTCGCATCTTTTATAGATCTCTCCTAACAAATCAAACCTATTTCCAAGTGAGATATGCCTTTTGTCTACCAAAGACTACCTCCTTTCTTGATAAAGACTCCCTCTAGACTCTTGCCTCACATTTCTCATCGTGCTCCAACACACATTGGGTTTGTGCCCATACTTACCACAGCTCCAGCAAAAACCTTTAAACCTATATTTACTTCTCTTACTAAGTCCATGTCTCCTTTCTTTAGCCATTGGTATGACAGCCTTCTCTCCATCTTTGACAACCTGTCTCCTTTGGATGGGAGTCTCCACCATATCTTTCCTAACCCATTTTAATTTGGGTTGGTGTCTCTTCTCCATCATGTTATTGAGCTTGCTTTTGAGCACAAAAACAATTTTTTTCTTTTCTTCTACTTTCTCACTTGGCTTTTCAATCTAGCGAGGTCCTTTCTTCCCAATAAAATGAGGTCTTTTCTTAATTAGACACTCATCCAACTTTCTAGTAGAATCCTCCTTGATGGCATTTGCTAATGATGATTTTCCTTTCACTTCCATAGCCTGCATAAGGCTTTCTTCATGCTTCTTTAGCTCGGACTTTGCCTTCTGAAGCTTGGTTTGCAAAGTCAACATCGCTTGCTCTTATGTAATCACCTTAGTACCAAGGTCTTTATGTATCTTGCCTTGCTTTGCCTCAAGTATGCTTAACTCCTTAATTCTCTTCAACTACTCCTTCTCTTTTTCTTTAAACTCCTTTATCTTCACCTGGAGATCAAATTCATCAACACTAGAATTTTCATACAACTTCTTTAGATGATTTACCTCTTTTCTAGCTTGGTTATTTTGTGCAAACAAGCCCTCAACTTAATCTGAAGTTGTTGCATCAACTCATCCTCTTCCTCTTCTGTTGATTCCTCATCACTTAAAGATTCTTAATTATCATCTATTTAAACAACCAGTAGATCCTTTGTAGCCTCATCATCAGAATCATCATCACTTTCCTCTTCAAAATTTTCTTCATCCAACTTGCTCAGGAAATTCATTCCTTTGGATCTAAAGAATTTCTTTTTCCCTTTGGTATCTGAATTTTCAACTTTAAAGTAGCTGGATTGCTTTGTTCTCCTCCTTAGGACCAGCTCATCATCATCCTCACTGTTTGCTTCTCTTCTCTTTTGGTAATCCATGGCAAAGTGTCTGATTGCTCCATACCTAAAGCACTTTAATGGTAATTTTCTCTTAAACTTCCCTTTTCCTTTTCTCAAGTTCTTGGTGATGTATGTCATGACTTCATCTAGCTTAGTATCACCATCTTTTTCTTTAAAGCTACTGTTAGACGCTCCCTTCTTGGTCTTTAATCTTTAATTTTCCCATTGCCTTAAAAGTTAACTCCTTCTCCACCTTAGACTTCTTTTCTTTTTTCATTTGGGCTATTCTCATTTCATAAGCCACCAATATGCAGTGCAAGTCATCTAAAGGAAGCCTATATAGATCTTTATTTTCTATAGAAGAGACTTTGGTGTTGTAAGTTTCTAGTAAGGTTCTAAGTATTTTCCTTACCATAGTAGCATTGTGGATCTCCTCTCCACAGACTTTGATGAAGCATATTATTTCATGGACTCTTGTGAAGAACACATCCACAGTTTTATCATTTTGCATCTTTATGTCTTTGAATCTGCTCCTCCAAATTTGTTGCTTGACTTCCTTCACAACCTTGTATCCTTCATAGATATTCTTCAATTTCTCCTAAATTTGCTTGGTTGTGTTGCACCCCATCACCTTAGTGAATTCTTTATCGAACTGGGAGACATATAAGGCATTTCTCACTTTTCCATCACACTCCAAGTTCTTCTTATTAGTCGGCATCATAGGACCAACTTCAGCAATAAGGATGAAGCCACTAATAGCAGACTCAAAGACATCAAGACCAAGAGACATCAGATATGGAAACATTCTATCTTACATAATTGATAATTTTGTCCATCAAACGTAGGGATCCCTTACGTGTTGACACTGTTCACACTATCCATAATCTCAAGTAGTAGTAAAAATAAAAACTCACAAATAATGCACAACTTCACTTCGAAGCAGAAAAATTGGATCAACAGATAAACCAAACTCTAATACCACTTAATAAGTACCATTTTAGGTCTCACATTAAGAGGAGAGTGAATTAGTATGATATACACCTTTTTTACAAATTGATCTGGATTTAACCTCTGTGATTTGTTAAACTCAATTATCTAATTTTTTTATCTATTCATTATGTGAGAGTGGTGGTACGGATATCAATCACACATAAGCACCGAAGCACACGATAATTTTTAAGTGGTTCACCCACAATATGTGAGATACATCTACGGTGTGATAAGATCACTCCTAAATCACATTATCCACTCTTGTTCTCCATGGATACAATGTGATTATGGAAGGATCACTCATTAACCACTTATGAAAGGATCACTACTTAACCACTTATAGAAGGGTATCCCACCCTATTTTTCAATAAATTTATTAAGATTTTATGGTATGTTTCTTACAGATTGATCACTTGATGTGTACAGATTGCTAGAGCAGAATATGGATCTTCTTCTTCACTACCAATGTTGTTTCACTCGCTATTGGTGCTACCTGCGCGTGATGCTAATGTTGTTTGTACGTGTTGATGTAGCTATCCATGTGTGTTGCTAATGTTGTCCACTGTTAATGCTATTTGCATGCACTATTGTTGCTATCCGTGCGTGCTGCTAATGCTGTCCATAGGCACTGCTACTATTATCTGTGTGGCACTATTAATGTTTTCCATATGCACTATCATCCGTATGTGCTATCGCGTCTATTTGCTGCTATCTGCGTGCACTATTAATGTTATCTGCATATGCTGTCACTGCTGCCTATTATCTGCACGTGTTGTACTTACTGTTTGCAGGCACTATGCCCGCTATCTGCACAAGCTATGACTTTTGTCCACACATGTTGCGGCTGCTATTCACATGTGTTGTTCCTGCTATTTGAGTGTGCTACTACTGTCTACTCATGCCGCTATTGCTATTCGCCCACAGTGTTGCTATTTCCTTGCACCATTGCTACTATCTTTGCGCACCGCTACCGTTTATTGGTGCACCACCTGCTGCTGCGAGTTGGTTGCTGGTGCAAGACCCTTGTGCTGTTATTCCACCTCCTTCTGGTTTGTCTTCCTTGGCCGCTTTGTTGGGTTGCTAGTGTGGCTACTACCTTGGTGATATTTACTAGTGCGGCTACTGCCTTGTGATGAGAACCGTAGAGATGATAGGTGGAAGATTGCAACGGATGCACGAAGTCCATTGCACATTGCAGAAGGCTTAATAACACAAGCTAGAGCTTCAGTGGATGCAAAAGGTCCATTGCACATTCTAGAAGGCCCAATAACACGAGCTAAAGTCAAAAAGATTAAAGAAGCACTAAATGGGCTTATTGAGGACATTCAGGCCAACCAAGTTTCAAATAGTGAGAATTCAAGTTTGACAAAGAGTAGAGGACTAATTAATATAATTGGAGTACTTGGTGCCTCATACTAAGTAATAACATTCACTCTTAAATAGGAGTTTATTGTTTGTTGGAATTAGTCCATTGTTAGGAATTTCTCCAAATAAGAATTTGTCTTAAGTAGGAATTTGTGCCTCTTTAGAATTGTTATCTTTGGCTATAAATAGTCATCCCTTGTAAGCTCTGAAAAATCATACAACTTTGAGTGAAATAGAAAGTAAGGGTTTTCTCCCTGGATTCTTTTGAGAACTAAAGAACTTATCAAAAGGTGCTTCTTTTTGTGGTGTTCCAATCGACTCATCACTCCCAATTCTTTTCTTTTCTGGAGTGTGGTGTCCATATCCTTCTTAAATAACTTAGGTTCGTGTTCCTTCAAATGTTGGGTCTAGGGTTTCTGTTATTTAACTTTGGTTTAGCTTTATTGATTGTTCTTTAATTCCTTGTGTGCGTTGGGTCCCTAAGTCACGTCTTTTTGGGGTTTTCCGCATCACCTTGGTAGTGTTTGTTGGTGCCGGTATATTGTGTTAGACGTGTTGTTTGGTGCTGGTATACCCTTCTAGACCTGTAGGGACATTTGTTGCTACTGGTACACCCTCCTGAACATGCAATGATGTGTTGTTGGTCTACTAGAAAGCCTTTTGGATGTGCTGGGACATACTGATGGTTTGCTGGAAAGCCTCTTGGTGTGGTGGTCAGCTGCTACTATTACCTTTATGAGGGTTTGTTAGTGCGATGACTATCTTGTTGAGGGATTGTTGGTGTGGGCGGATAGCTACCTTGCTCTCTTTCTTTCTTTCCTCCTTGGTCGACTGCACCTTACTGTTTCTCCTTGGTGACTGTTGCACTCTCCTTGGCCGGTTGCCTTGCCTCTACTATTTACTCAATTTTTTGCAACTCTTTTTCTTCTTGCAAGATGCATAGAGTATTTATAAAGCCTTGAGATTAGGACTACATTGTCATCAATGGTCATCATTGATTCCTAAAAGTTACACTACAATCAACAACTATATTTGAGTCTTAAAATTTATGGTCAATTGTCAACGGTCAATCTTTCCTTGTCAGGGTTGCCCTGTCATTACCGATTTTTATCAATGACCTTTCTGCATCTCAACGACATTCATAACCTTAAAATCAACACATCAAACCATGTGAGATAGTGTTGACAACAAATCTAACATTAGCCATTGAAGATGAACTCAACATTAGGCCTATTAGTGAGTTATTGCAAACTACTATTGTACAAGTATCCGACCTCTAATGGTTATCTATACAAACAATGAAGAAAAAACTTTTAGAACCTAAAACCCTTTGAGGGACAAAGGGAGGAAAATACAAGTAACCCTAATGTACTAAACATGCATTATCTAACCATGTTGTGAGGTATTTATAGGGATTGTGATTCTAGAATGCTTTTAAAGTGATTTGTGCCAATTTTCAATGAATTTCATTTTAGCCATTATATTTTTAAATTTCATATATTTGACTTCATAAGTTTCTCCAATATTTCAACTGAGTTCTACTTGATCTTCATTTTATATTTCTCCAATTGTCCTTATATGTATGACCTATTAAAATTGTAACATAATGGTAATGAATATGAATTATAATCCTAAGAGATTAGATTAATTAAACTTTTTTAATTTATTGTTAATTCTCTTATTAATCAATTCATATTCATAGATCAAGATTAACATTTAGTTATGTATTATGACCACCCAAATGTTAGGGCTGATAAAGTGGTTTGACTAATCTTTTTTAATACATAGTCTCTTAATGTAATTTAATTCTTTTATTATACTAATATTCTAATTAGACAGAGTATAAAATTAGTATCTACTCCATATTTTTTTAATTTTATTAGTTCTTAAACATTAATATGGTCATTGATTTCATGAATGAGATCATAACTACTCATGAATAATCATTCCACCTTATGCAAGGATTTCTTCAATTAATACTTATCAGGAGAAAATGAAACATTTTTCCATGATTACTTTATAGTGATGAATCCTTTACTGATTAGTCAACTCTCACCATATAATTCATGATATTTCCAACTTCATCACAATTATTGATTAAGACCTATAAGTGAGATCAAAGTAAATTGATTCCTAAATGAGATATCTTGGGGATCTCAAGTCAAAGGATCACTTACACAATTTTTATGAGAAATTCTTTAGACACACAAATAATGTTCCATTTGAAAATTCTTATAACGAGTCAATTTAATGAACTTGTTCAACTAATAAACGCTCATATGTTTGTTTAAGTACCTACATACTTTACTTTATGAGATTAACTATTTTTTTCATAAGAAAGAAATACAACATATATTAGTCTTATAACTTTATCAATGTCCACTCTTGATGATGCATCAACTAGAAATATTTGAAAATAATACTTTGATGCAATAGGCATATCATAATTATGATATTATCATAATATCTTTGCAAAGTATATTTATTTTATTGACTTTATTTTTAAAATTTATCAATGACTATATTATTATATAAACAATACTAAAACTAAAGAATGTCTTTAATTGATATATAATATGCATGAAAATGTATTTATAATAGTATACATTGGATAATGATATCGGTGATCATGTTCTTACCAAAATGAAAGCTTAACATGAGAATCTACCTAATCCTTTGAAGTGGGACTCTCTTTATCCTTACAATATTCTATTCCATCATCTCTATGATGAAATGAAATCATTCAAGCATACGATTGGATCAATCATAAGACCGAGGTTCCTTATTGAATGACTATATTGCTAGCATAGTACATTATTACCAACTTAACAATGCATGAAATCTTGCTAAGTTAAATAATGAATTTTTTGATCCACAATTTTTTGTTTCATTAAATGATTTGCAAAAAATATGCTCAAATATGATGACTACTTATGTTAGAACCCTTCTAATTTATAGTCTTATTATTTGGAATAATAAACTTTCTTTAGAATATAATTTTTAATTGTCTTTAATAGACTAAAAGTTATTATTCTCATAACATTGAACTTTTAATTTCTCCATAAACTATAAAATCATTCTTAATACTTTAAAAATACTTAAGAATGTCTTTTACAAATTGTCCAATAACTATCATTTGGATCAATTCTGTATGTATACATTAGATACATTGTCTTATACATAATATTGCATACATGATACTTCTTATTTATCATATCTCTCTTAATTGTGTCCATAGAGAGAATTATGTTATGTTAAACTATTTAAACAATATTTACTTAAACTGAAACAACCAAAAACAACCATTTAAAGTTATATTTATAAACTTTAATCATTCAAATTTTTCAAAATGTAAACTACCTCTCTTTGTCTTTTATGGAGAATATTTTTGGACTACCAAATATTAATGGAATTAAATAATAGTATATACTTTTCTATTAGTAATATATCATTCATATAAAGCATTAAAAAAGTATTGGGCTCCCGTTAACCTTCTTTTAAATACAATATTCATCTATTCCTTTGCTGAAATCAAACCTTTTGATCATTTTATTAAAGTAGATGTTTAAATTCTGTAAAACACACATTCATAATATGTAGCAATAGTAAGCAAAACTTTTATGGACATAAGCATGACTATAAGGGAAAAAAGCTATAATTAAAAGTCAAGTTTGTGGCTTTATGTGTAGCCTTTGATCTCTAGTCTAGTCTTATGTGACTATGCATAACATTTATGTTTGCTTTTTTTTTTTTTTTAATTAAAGAAATACGCACACGCAATAGGTTTCCTTTTAGGTGTATTAATTGAAATCTTTACTTAATTAATGTACATGAAGTCCACTATAGATTCATAGCTTTGAATCATTTATTAGAATTAATGTCACATATTGTATTGTTTTGTTATAACTAGTGGATTCATCTTAAATGAGTAATACATCATTTCATGTTTCAAAGGAATCTTATTTCTCTATATAGTATGATATATCCTATTACATACAAAGTTTCGTGTCACACATTAATTGTGGGTGTTGAACCTTTTTAGGTTCTATCTTCTGGGTATTTCTCTATATAGTATGGTAGTTTAAACCAAACCATAACATTGTAGAGAATTTATGTTGATTTATATTTTCACCCAAAATAACATTAACAAATTCACCATTAACAAGAATGAAATTCCAGTGCATTTCTATCTCAATCTTTGTTTTGGGCTTATCCCATCTAATTTCACTAAACCCAAATCCCCATTTGGCTTATGGATCTAATTGAATTTGATAGGCTCTTTATCCTTTATAATTGCTTTAAAATTATCCTCACAGAAAGCAAAGATTCTAAAGAAGTAGAAAACAACCCATCTTATTGAAAGAAAGAATCAAGTATGCTTCTCTTAGGTCTAAGTAGTAGACTGAGAGCTTAAAATGACTTGACAAAAAAGAGTCAGAAGAAGGAAGAGAGCTTAAAAAGGTATAGAAAGAGAAACAAAAGTTATCAATGGAGGATGAAGAGGTGTTATTGTCAAAGATGAAATTGTCCATGCGAATGATGACATTATCAAACTTGAGGGAGAAGAGAAAATTGGTTAGACATAACTTAGCAATGGCCAAGAACCTTAATATTGCCAATTTTGGTGAAGATAAGAAGAAGAAGGGAGTTGGAGTGATGGTTGAAGTGGTTGAATAAGATTAATAAACAATTTGGACATGGATCTAGCTACAAGTAGATATTAGCTATTGGATCTAATTGTATAGAGTTCATCCTATTTTTTCTTGTTCCAAACACATTCACAATACAAATGCATAGTAAGGAAAGATCTAGGTGATGAGATTCAATAAATTTGATCAATAGAGAAGAAGTGTCATGTTCAATTACTTATGATAGTATTCAATTTTGGATTAGGTTGATTTTTGCAATGTGAGAGAAAATGAAAGGCGAGAAAAAGGGGAGGAGAGAGAAACAAATAGAGAATTTCAAATTTTAAATTTTTTTATTGCATTATTTTTATTTTTATTTTTTAATTAAATTACATGTAAATGTCATGTCTTTAATTATAGTACATGATAATGGGTTTTACACATAAGAATGTCACATCATATAATTTGATAGTTTTTGTTTAGATTATTTAATGGTAGTATTTTTTTAAAAAAAAAATTAAAGATTACCAATTAAAGATCTTTTTATCATCTCATAATGAACCAATTTCCTGTTTCTCCTTATTTGTAGTCAATCAAAATACATGTGATCTAATTAACCTTAACCACCAAACAACCAAAAGATAAGTACTAAAGGTTTAATCCCGTGACAACCTTAAAAATTAGAAAGATCGATAAAGTTAAAAAATATAAGGACGCATAGTTATATTTAATTTATACATAGTCCTTCCCAAGACCTAATAGTCTTTGATGCAACAAATCACCAGGTTTCATTGCTTTACAAATTAGAGGGATTAAACAATTATAGATTTGATGTTTAACCTAACAGTAAATTGTAATGATTAATCAACTAGTAGGTCTCCTAATAATCAATGCAAGACAATCATAATAATATATGCACAAAAAAATTCAATACTTAAAGTATAAATCAAATAATAAACACAAGTTATATCTCACAATTATTCATTCCTAAACTTATATTTCCTTCAACCATGTAGAGCCATGGATGTTAACATGAAAGGGAAAGAATGAGGTAGAAGAAGGAGAGATAATTGGTGTGTGTTGTGTTTTGTGGTATCATGAGTTCTTCCCCTTTACCCGCCAACCTCCTCCTCTTATAATTTAATGGCCCTTCTAAAAACCTTAAAAAGGCTTCCTAAATTAGAAAATTCAAGTCTGTCTAACTAAGTGAAAATATTAAAAATAAAACCTAATACAACTAAAAAAAAGTGTCTTTTTTTGAAATTTCACCCATCAAAATTTCCAAAATAAGAGTCTTCAAATCCAGACATTAAAATTGCAAGTTAAGAAACGTTTTATAATCATGTTAGTACAAACATATCAAATTTAAGCCTAAATTTGGTCTTGATATAGCCAATATCTTTCAAAATCCAAAACACAAAAGTTATAGAGCCCTCTGTGGAATTTTCATAGCATCTTAAATCATCTCAATTTGATCTCAACCAAGAGAGTTGTGTTCAAATTATGAAGTAGTGTCAAAATTGTCCAAAATCACCCCCATCAACTTTGTTTTGCACTTAATACCTTTAATTGAATGTTAAATCAAAATATAAGAATAATGAGTGCAATTAAATTCAAATAAGTATAAAAAACTTAATATTAAAGAAGAAGAAATTTAACATTTTACATTCTCATCAATTACACATTTTTTCCTCTACTAATATGAATAAGAAATTCATGCAGCAAACAATACACATATAAATTCAAGAATGAATAATGAATCTTTTGACAATTTTTGCACCCAAAAAAATCTCATGTTGACATCTTCCTATAATTGAGGACAAGAAAACCCTTCCACTAAATTTGACTAATCCACTAATAAAATTCACAACAAAAATTCAAGTATATTTCTAAGCAAGTTATCATTAAATGTTCATTTGACCACAGTATGACTTCTTCTTCTTAAAGGTAGATTGTCAATGGTGAGTACGACCTTGCCAAGTTCACCATTCTTGAAATTGATACAAAATATATAGGTCTTCTTTGTTGCAGCAACCTTTATAACCTTTCATATTATCATTGTGTAATTTTTTCATCACTAGGAACTAATTCTACATCCAAGACTTCCCATGTCAATAGGCATGTCTACACATGAATTAGGCACAATGGAAAATCATTAGGTTTACAATAATCGAGACAAAGCAACCCAAAAATGAAAAAATTAAAAGTAAACCAACCTCAGTAATTAGGAATTCCATTGTATGCTTTGCAGCTAGTTTCACAATGATCTCATTAAAACATCGATTATTTCAAATTAGCCATTTTTGCGGAATTTTGGCATACTTGATGGTTTTTGGTTAGCATCTATGTACCTAGATAGTGGAAAAAACCAATTTTGGCCATTAACCACAAAGTGATGCAATAACATGTGTAAGGAACATAATGCATAAAACTTTTCATACAATTTAACCTTAATCAATCTAGAAAATGTGGAAGAACCAACAAAGACAAAAATGTGTTATGAAACTAAAGGAATTTCTAATATATAACATAAAATAAAAAATAGCATGACCATTCACCTACCCATAAATGATAACTCCAAGTGTTAAGCCTATTTTCGATGACTAATATTAAATTTATTGTCAACAACATCTTACACTGTTATATGTGTTGATTTAAGGTTACGAATGTCGTTGAGATGTAGAGAGGTCATTGGAAAAAATCAATGATTATAGGTCAACCTTGATGTTGAGGAGTCAATGTTGAGCGTGACCCTAAATTTTAGAGGTCAAGACTGACTATTGACCGTTGACCATTGACTCTAAATTTTAGAACTCAAATCTGACCATTGATTGTAGGGTAACCTTTGGGAATTAACGATGACCGTTGATAATCATGTATCCCTAATCTCAAGGTCCTATAAATGCTCCATGTATCTTGCAAGAAAAAAGTGAGTTGTAGAAAATTAAGTAAATGACAAAGGCACGGTAGCACGTCCCTGCACATTTAGGAGGGTATACGAACAGTAGTAGACGTCCCTATAGGTCCAGGAAGGTATACCAATATCAGCAGAACATCCAGGAGGTTTCCTTGCACTAGTAGCATGTTTAGGATGATGTACCTACATTAGCAAACACCACTAAGGAAGTAGCCGCACCAGTAAACATCACTAAGGCAATAGCTGCACCAACGAACTGACAAAGCAACCAAGGAAGACAAACCAGAAGGATGTAGAGCAGCAGCACAAGGGTCCTGCACTAGCAACAAACGCGTAACAGTAGGTGGTACACCAACAGACGCAGACAATGCACAGGGATAACAGCAGTGGCTTGAGCAAACAACAACAATGTAGATGAATGATAATAACGGTATGTGCAGACAACAATAGCACACTCGAATAGCAAGAATAGCGCCTGTGAACAGCAGTCGTAACGTCTGGGGATAGAAGGCATAGCTTGTGCAAACAACAAGCATAGCGGGTACAAACAATAGGCACAACACATGCGAACAACAGGCACAACACATGCGAACAACAGGCACAATGCGTGCGAATAGCAGGCAGCAGTAACAACGCGTGCAAACAGCACTAACAACACACACAGACAGCAGCAAACAGACATGACAACATATACGGACAATAGTGCGTATGGATAACAACAAACAACATTAGCAGTGCGCACGAACAATAGCAACAGTGTATGAAGACAATATTAGCAGTGCGCGCGGATAGCAATGACAACGCTTACAGATAGTATTAGCATAATGTCCAGGCAACACCGACAACAATTGAAACAACACTGGCAATAAAAGATGGAGAAGATCTATATTTTTCTCTAGTAGTCTGTACACATTAAGTGATTGTTCTCTAGGAAAGGTTTTATCATAAACTCTTGATAAATTTATTGAAAAACAAAGTGAGATACCCTTAAAGTGATAGGAAAATCAACTCTTTGATTGAGAGATTATTGTAATTGATTAAGGAGTAGTCCTTCTACATGCATCATAAAGGTGGGCAATTTAACAGATGGATTTTTGTAATCCTAGCTTCTTCACCAAAGGCTTCCAAGCAGCAGCAATCTAAGCATAAATGAAATTTCTACACTAAATAATATTGTACAATGATTTTGGAAGTTTTACAATTAAAACCCTACATTTAGGTTGCATATAGCTTCTTATTCCTCATTTTTCTATACTACAAGTAACTCCATTACATATTATGACCACTTAACAGGCTCTTGGTATACAAAAGTCATGCTATTGTTCAATTCGGGATGTTTCATGAGGGAGGAAGAGTAGTTATTAGGTGATACTTTTAATTAGGTTTTAAGAATTTGAGAAATAAAACAACTTTGCAATTTGCATTTTTAAAGTTATTCTCAATAGGTTAAAATGAAGGCAAATTTTTTAAATTTTGCAAAGAACAAGAGAAGGCAAAGCACATAAGAGATCACAAAGATTAAAGATAAACAGTACTCAGGGAAAATTTCATAGATAATGGGTAAAAAGAAATCAGTTTATGAACTTGCCAAAACCCTATAATTAAAAAATGTGTAACCTTCCCAACAAATAGCAATTAACAAATTTTTTTGACAAAAAGAAGAAAAGAATGTAAGAACTTCAATTAAAAGTTAGTGACCACTTACCTGAAAAATATCACCAAAATCCCCAGTAAGGCTCTTTGTGCAGTAAATTACTATCTTGTAATAAGAATCACACTTTGCCTTTGGCTTTCACAAATTTTTAGGACTACCCATTATGTTGCTCTTTACGCTAAGGTCTCCACCAAGTTATAAAGTTCCCTTTTGTTGCACATAAAATATCAAGTTTGCAAGTTACTATTAGCTTTAAAAATATCTTGACTAGAGTTAATTCAATACTAGATCATGCTAAATTTTTACCCTTTTCACTCATCAAATAGTAGCAACATTCCAATACTACCCTTAATATTTTGGGCAATTCTTTTTAATTACTTTTTTTACTTATTCAATTATTCTAAAAGCCTTTATTTCCATCTTCATTAAATTTTCCATACTTAATCTCATAGCTTGTATTGCAAAACTTTTTTTTAACTATTAAATCATATTATTAGACATCTTTAAGATTGAATAAACAAACAACTTTCAAAGGGAAAACAAAAAGAAGAAAAGGGAGAGGGACTATGAAGTTATACTTTTGATTA
>JADCRA010000853.1:112465-143115 GCA_021464305.1 Kandelia obovata
ACGCAGACCGACCCTAAGTCTCTTATCGCGATTATCATGCCTTTTGTTGCCGGACCTGTTCGAGTTTTCCCTTATTTTTCTTATAGCCGAATTACAGTCTGTTTGCCCTAATTTTTCCATTTCCCATTTTGGATTTGCGGATCTAGGTTCCATTTCTATTTATCTGTTTCTTGTTGAGTGTCTGCGTCTTGATCAACGAAACGAGGAAACACCCTATGGCTCGGGCGCGTAAAAAGGAGCAGCAGGCGAAGGGCAAAGCGTTAGTTTGGCAATCTTGTTCTTGCTAAAGCAAATCCCTTTTTGGCCTGCCCAAGTCTCGCTTTTTCTTTAAATTATTTTCAAGATTTCAATTTCTAACATTATTTGTTTTATCTCTTCCTCCTTCGTTCCTCGATACTTGAAATGGGTTCCAAGATTGATGTTGGCCAGTTTAATTGCACGTTTGGGATTTCTAGGTAGTTTGTGTTCAGTTTCTGCGGTGCTGTTTGGATTTGCATTAGCCATGTTCATAGAATGTACTTCTGTTTTGGATTATGTGATTTACTTTATCAAACCTTTCTCTGTTTTTTTTTTCCCCTTGAGACTAATAAGTTACTTTGTTGAATCTTCTCTGGTTTATGCCATTTGTACTGTACTTAGCTAGATTTGTGGATTTGAATTTTCCAGATCAGCCAGCCTGGAAGACTGGATAAAGCTCCTGACCCCAAGAAATATTGTTGACTCTTCGGGAACTGAGGAGAACATACGTATATTTATTTCAAATTTTGCACAGTCCATGGCGCAGCTGAACTGTTACGATTATGATTTTTATTTGAGATGCAATTTAATGAACTAATTAAAAGTCATTGTTTGGCACTCTTGCTAGTTAGGCAGGAAACAATTTTGATAACGTTAATTAACTTGAAGCATGTTATTTGCGCTGAAAAATGAGCTATGTGCTCTTTCCCACCCCCTTCTTTCTTGAGATAGAGAAAACTGTAGTTTGTGAATTTTAAGATCTTTGACTGGGTTGGAAATTTTATGTTCGATTCAGCGAGATTTATACTGATGTAAGTTGAGTTGATGTTGTTTGGTAAGCAGTCTTTTTACAAAATTAATTTGAGATGTCTTTAAATGTAGGTCAACAAGATACAAGAATAGCCCACGCTGACCGCAGAATGAACCCACGCTGCGCCGTCGGATGTTTGCAGAGTGCCCCAAGCAGCGCCGCGTGCTGCCGCAGCTGTTGAGGCAATTCCGTCGGGCAGCGCATGAGGCGCCCAGCAGCTTTTCGCCGCTGCTGCAGCGTGGAGGCGCACCATAGGGCTGCTTAGAGGTACCTGGGGTAGAGCTGTGGGCTGCCCAGAAGTTCCACAGCCTGTCGGCTGGTACCTCCACCCGCGGGCCTTGCCGCCAAAAGTACCCCAGGCCTGTGCCGCGCTGCTCCGCAAGAAGTGAACCCAGGCTGCGCCGTCGTGGCTGCCGCAGAAGAAGTCTTCCCCCAGGCTGCTTTTGGCGTGACCTACCCCACGGGCTTCCGCAGAAGTCACCCCAGGCTTTGCACTGCGTGCTGCTGCAGAAGTTGAACCCATCCTGTGTGGTCGGGCTGCTGTGGGAGTGCCCCCAGGCAGCTCTGAGCGCTGCTGCAGAAGTTCCTCCAGGCCAGCTCTGTGCGCTGCCGCGGCCGTGGAGGCGGGCATCACGCTGCCGCAGATGCGGTCCAGGTGGCAGGGCAGGGGGGTGACTTCCCTGCGGGCTGCCGCAGAAAGTACCCAGCTGCTCTGCATGCTGCGCGCAGAGTGACCCCATTCGCTCCGCCATTGGCTGCCGCACAGGTACACGGCTGCCACGTGCATGCCGCAGCCATTGAGGCAATCTGTGGGGCTGCCGCATGAGGCCGCCCAAGCTGCTCTGCGTGCTGCCGCAGCCATGGAGGTGCACCTTGGCTGCGGTAAAGGTACCATTGGCAGTGCTGCGGGCTGCCGCAGAAGTTCCCCCAAGCTGCGCTGGGTGACCTCCTCCGCGGCTCGGCGTATTCGTGCAATCCGTCAGGCTGCCGCATGAGGCTGCCAGGCTGCTCTGCGCCTGCCGCCGCAGTTCTACCAGCCATTTCAGTGTTGCTTCCGCAGCCGTGGAGGTGCGCTGTCATGGCTGCCGCAGAGGTACCAGCGGGCAGCGCTGCAGGCTGCCACAGTAGTTCCCCTGGCTGCGCTGGGTGACTTTGCCGCGGGCTGCCCCAGTCCATTGGAGCAATTCGTCAGGCTTGCCGCATGAGGGCCGCCTGAGGGCTGCCCTCTGCTACATGCTGCCGCAGCAGTTCCCCCAGGCGATTTCTGTGCGCTTCCTCACTGTGGAGGTGCAGCTGTGGGCTGCCGCAAGGTACAGCAGGCAGCGCTGGGGCTGCCACAGAATTCCCCCAGCTGCGCTGGGTGACCTCTCTTGGGGTTGCCACAGAAGTCACCCCAGGCTGCGCTGCGTGCTGCTTGCAGAGTGAAGCTGCGCCGTCAGGCTGGCAGCTGTGGTACAGTGGCAAGTGTGGGCTGCGAATTGCCAGGCTGCTTTTGGGTGACCTAACCACGGGCTCCGCAGAGGTACAGTGCGGACTACGTGCTTGCGATGTAGCTGCGATGCAGATCTGCACCGCAGAATTCCCCCAGGCAGCTCTGTGTGCTGTCCCAGCCGTGGAGGCGCCACCGTGGCGCTGCCGCAGAGTACCAGCAGGCTTGCTGCTGCAGACTGCCACAGAAGTTCCCCCAGGCTGCGCTGGGGTGACCTCCCTGCGGGCTGCAACAGAAGTCACCCAGGCATTTCGCTGTAGGGTTTCCCCGGGACACTCAGCCACTGCCGCAGCCGCTGTGATGGCGCACTCCGTCTGATTGCAGCCTGGCCCTGACCCTGGGTACCAGCGGGCAGTGCTGTAGGCTGCCGCAGAAGTTCCCCAGGCTGACGGTAGGGCTTACAGCAGAGTACCAGGCAGCGTGCGCCGCCAGCAGTTCCCCCTAGGAGCTCTGGTGGCTGCCAGCAGCTGTGGAGGGTGCCGTCGGTCTGCCGCAGTGGTACAACGGCAGCACTGCGGGCTGGTGCAGAAGTTCCCCAGGCTGCGCTGGGGTTGACCTCTGGCGGGCTGCTGCAGAAGTTGTCACAGGTTTTGGCAAATTTGGTTTATTTGACGGATGTCTAGTTCGCATTCCATTAGGTAATCATAAGATAATAAGTTTTTTTTATATCTTATATAAATATAGTTTTATGTTTCTTAAGTCATTTTTGGCTTTATCACCTTAATGCAATAATTATGGTAGAAATATGTAATTTGAATATAAAGGTAAGAACATTATCTTTACGTGAATTTTGCAAGGGCACCAAGTCAAATCCAAAGACATTCAACATGTCATTAATTTAGTTCTTAATTCACATCTACAAAATCTTCCACATCATAAAATGAATCTTAATGAATGTGAGAAGTTGAATGGCAAGTAGAATAGCATATATTTTATGGCTTGGTTGCTTTTATAAGAGGTCAATAAGGATTTAAACTATTATAACACTTATCATTGATTGTTTAAAGAAAGAGAGATTTTAATGATTTAATAAATTGTTATAGTTTTCAATGACATGAAAAACAAAATAGTGTTAATTTCTATTTTAGGTATCTCAACTTGAAACAAGGTGTCCAAAGTTATTGGTAACATGGTAGAGGTTGGTATAAGAGGAGTCTTGAGTTAGGAAGAATGTCTCAATTGCATTTGACCAAAAAACTCAATAAACAAAAGTAGAAATATTCAAATATGATAAAGAGTTTTATATTGTGGTTTAGTCATATCACTATTAGAGACTATTGTTTATTTTAAGAGTTTTTTTTTGTTTGTTTTCTGATTATCAAGTATTGATTATTTGAATTCTCAAAAAAAATAAAAAAATAAAAAATAAAATAAGCATGCTACATGGGTTGAGTTTCTTAATGAGTATTCTCCTGTACCTAAAATTGTTTAGTGTAGAAAAAAAGTTGCATATACTCTTAGTTGAGCTGTTTGTACCCTTTAAATGATCAATGTTTATATCATAGGATTTGAAAGATTACATGAAAAGTACCTTACATAATCTTATTTTGCTATATATTTTAATTTATTAATATGAAATATATTGATTGTTAATTTATGATAGTTATTTATTTAGAACTAACAAGTTATACATATTTTTGTAAACATTTTTGACTTTTTTTTTATGGGAAATGCATACTAGTGTTAGAGCTTTAGTAAGAATTGGACTATGATTTATACTATTTTTAAAAGATTTTTTTTATGGGAAATGCATACTAGTGGTTACAGTCATTAAAGGATAAGACCATTGCACTATTTGATTAGGTTCTACTAGCCTTGCTTTCAAAAGAAGTGTCTAAAGTTGTCATAGTGTCACATTTGTCAAGTTGCTAAATTAAAAAAGCATAACACTAGTTTGTTATACTCAACCTCCTATTCCATATCCATATTAGTGTGATGTAAGATTGATTTATCCTGTTTGTCTAGAATAACTTGTGTCATAATTCTATTCTTCTTGCTGTTGACAAATGTAGTATAGCTCATTTCATTCTCTACAATAAGTCCAACTAATGTATACAATGTGCCAAGCCTAATTTTTAGACAATTATTCATTTGCAACAAATTAGTTCTTGAAAATTTTTATTTGCATTATTACCCTTAAATAGATAGTCAAACTAAGGTAATTAATTAAAAATTGATTTCTTTAAATAGGTCACTCTAAGGTCCTTTGAATTATCTATGATTTTACAGTCCATGCACACCTATTAATCTTATTCCTCTTCCTCAGACATTTTTTCTTTTTAATCCTACTAAAAACTTTTCCAAGCATATTCATAATTTGATGTTAATATCAAACATAAAATTACTTTAAGTAGTATTGATTATAAACTTGCTACAGTACAACTTTTAAGAAAAACATTTTGATTGTCATGGTTTGAATTCATTTTGAATGTTTGCCAAATTGCATGCTCGAGTTATAGGTTTCTACTCCATCATTGAAAAACTTAGACTTAGTACATATTTCTTTAATTTGCCTAATTACTTTAATATTAATTCTATCTTCAATGTGGAGAATATTATTGTCTCAATGATGTACTTTTGAGTCTTTCTTTTGCTTTTAGTCTTGTTACATAAATTATTATGCCAGATGAACATTAAGAAATATCTGAATGATGATGAACACATTGCTTTTTTCAAGCATATTTCCAATACTTTGTCCAATGAAAAGCATCTCTAACTTTAATTACTTGGCTTCCTTAAGATACCTTTCGTTTATTACTCCTACTTTGCTAGATGCTTAGGTCGCAATCTAACTTCAATGGAATTGAGTTTCTCTTCAATCATAAAGGTAAATGATGAGTAACTGAAAAGAAATATTTCTTATTCTATATGGACCTTATTTTTGTGCCTAATTAGGATACTTTTTTTTAGAATATTTTCATTTAACACACTTATTATAATTCTCATTATTTCAAAAAAACTTTTATTTATATATTTAATAGAATTTTCTTATTTAATGATATTTTTAATTCTTATTCAAATTATATGGAAACTTTCCTCATTAGTTGTATAAATTTTCTTTTTTTTTATTTCATTTTTTGTAACCTTATTTAAATAAAATCAACCATTAACTTTGTCATCAGATATATCATGTAATAATTTTGAGATTAAATTTTAGAATAAATTCCGAGTTAATTTACTTTTCCTGGTAAATTTTGTGCATATCTTTTATTATATCATTTGTTATTTATGTGAGTCTTTCCCTCTGTATCATTGACTCTTGCATGCATTTTAAAAATAGGTACAGTAATGATGACAAAAATTATAGAAAAAGATTTATTCTTGATCATTCAATAAGCAATAGCAATGCTTCTCAACATGCAGTATGCTTAGATAGGGCTTGCACAAAAAGATGCCTAGTAGGACTAACACATTCGTACATGAGAAGAAGGTGGTGTCTAATTAATGTCTTCCCCTTTTGTCTTTGCATTTGGAATGTTAAAATTTAAGATTTTTATGTGGATTACCGTTTTAATATATTTTTGTGTAAAACAATGCTTTAAAATGTACAAGTAAGTACCATACAATTGTAGATCTATACTTCTATCCTTAGAAAGCTAACCTTAGAAATAAGGGTGTGCTTGCAGAATATGTTGTCTAATCATTGTCATGATGCCTTCATCCCGATATTTATTGCCATATATCTTAGGGCATGGACTATGTAGTTATTATTGTGCTTTCCGAAAACCAAAAATCCAAACAGCCAAAAAAAGGTCATCATTTGGTAGAAAGAAAAAAGACAATAATCTTTGTGTGGACATGCTTCTGTATATAAAAATTGGCAAGTGAAAATCTTCAGATATAAACCCAAATATAGTATTGAGTATAGCATAGAACCATTGAATCTCAACTATCAAAAGAAATTTCTATGAAGAGAGTTTAAGTGTTTGATAAGCATAAATAAAATTATTGAGAACTTTCTATAACTTGGTGGAGACCTTAGCTAAAAGCAACATAATGGGTAGTCATAAAAATTGGAAAGCCAAAGGCAAAGTGTGATTCTTATACAAGATAGTAATTTACTTTTACTACACAAAGAGCCTTTACTGGGGATGTTGGAGGTATTTCGTAAGTGGTCACTAACTTTTAATTGAAGTTCTTACATTCTTCTTCTGTTTTGTCAAAAAAATTTGCTAATTGCTATTTGTTGGAAGGTTACAACATTTTAATTATGCGGTTTTGGAAGTTCATAAACCGATTTCTTTTACCCATTATCTATGGAAATTCTTTTCCTGTAGATACTGTTGATCTTTCAATCTTGTGATCTCTTATGTGCTTTGCCTTCTCTTGTTCTTTGCAAAATTTAAAAAATTTCCTTCATTTCAACTATTGAGATAACTCTTAAAAATGCATATGCTGCAAAGTTGCTTTATTCTCTAAATTCTGTAAAACCTGATTTAAAAGTATCACCTAATAACTACCTCTCCTCCCTTCAGAAACATCCTGAATTGAACAATAGCATGACTTTGTTTTACCACAGAGCCTGTTAACTCATAATATGTAATTGAAGTTACTTGTAGTATTAGAAAAATGAGGAATAAGAAGTAAAACTAAATGTAGGTGTTTTAATTGTAAAATTTCCAAAATCATGTACTAAAATTTATTTGGTGTAGAAAATTTCATTTATGCTAGATTAGTGCTCGCTTGGAAGCCTTTGGTGAGAAAGCTAGGATTACAAAAATCCATGCTGTTTAAATGCCCCCACTTTATGATGCCAAGTACGAGAATCTATATCTTCATTCCATGCATTCTTTCAGATGTTTGATTTGTATCGCTATTCCAAGCATACCTAATGTTCAACCCAAGCTTTCAGTTGAGGTAAAAATTCCTTAATCTTGCCTGAAACAATTCTTAACACTAGATATTATGACTTAAACCCCTAAAACTATTAGGTGTTCCTTATGTAAAAAACGTTTTTGGTTTTCCCCTGTCTATTGTTTTTGGTATTGATATCTTTCAAATGATGGAAATCAACAAGTTCACCTGATAATGTATTTGTTTGATGAGGACTGTTGTGAAATATGTTCTTTTACAAATTAATTCAAATTTTAACCTCTAAATTGTTAAAAACTGATAATCTAATTTTTTTCTCTTCTTTATTTCGGCGTGATTCGCCCACGAATATTAATTACAGCAAATACCTGAAAAAATACTGATAATTTTTACGTAGTTCACCCTATAATGTTGAGTTACGTCCAACGGTATGATATGATAACTTCTTAAATCCACCACCAATTCACTCTTATTATCAAGAGATACAGTCATGGTTGTGGAAAAATCATTCTTAAACCACAGAGAAGGACTACTCCTTAATCAGTTACAATTAATTTCTCTTGATCCAAAGAGTTTGATTTCCCTATCATTTAAAGGCGTATCTCACTTTGTTTTTTCAATAAAATTTATCAAGATTTTATGATTAAAACCTTTACATAGAAAAACAATCACTCAATGTTGTACAGACTACTTAGAGCAAAATATAGATCTCTCCATCTTTTTGCCAGTGTTTGTTTTCACTTGTTGTCGGTATGTGCCTAACCATTATGCTAATACTAATCTGTAGCCGTTGCCGTTGCTATCCGCGCACACTTGCTAATGTTGGTCTCATACATGTGCTATTTGGTCCGTTGCCACTGCTAATGTTTTGTTTGTTTGTTATCCATACGCACTATTAATGTGTTCATACGCCACTATTTGTCCCTATTGTTGTCATGTCCTGTTGTGCTGTTCTGTTGTGTTGTTGTTAATGCTGTTGCACGCGTTGTTACTACTGCCTTTCTATTCGCAACGCGCTTGTGCCTTGTTGTTCGCATTCTGTTGTGCTTTTGTTCGCATGTGTTGTGCCTATTGTTGTACCCGTTATGCCTGTTGTTCGCACAAGCCCTGTGCCTTCTATACCCACACTTGTGGCTTGCTGTTCACAGGTGCTATTCTTGCTGATTTGAGTGTGCTATTATTTGTTCTGCTATCATACCGTTACTATCATTCATTTACAATTTGTTGTTGTTTGCTCAAGCCACTGCTTGTTATCCCGTTGCATTGTCTGCGTCTGTTGGTTTGTACCACTTACTATTGCGCGTCAGCGGGGTTTTTTTTTTTTTGGTTGCTAGTGCAGAACCCTTGTGCTGCTGACTCCACCTCCTTCTTGGGTTTTGTCTTCCTTGTTCCTTTGTCAGTTCGTTTTGGTGCGGCTGTGCCTTAGTGGACTATTACTGCGTGCGGTATTTCCTTAGGGTATTTGCTAATGCAGTACAATCATTTCCCTAAACATGCTACTTAGTGCAAGAAACCTCCTGGATGTTTTGCTTGATACTGGTATACCTTCCTGGACCTATAGGGGACGCTACCTTACTGTTGGTATACCCTCCTAAATTGTGCAAGGACGTGCTACCTACTTTTGTGTTAGCTTAATTTTTCTACAACTCACTTTTTTCTTGCAAGATACAGTAGAGCCATTTATAGAACCTTGAGATTAGGATACACCGATTGTCAATGGTCATTGTTAATTCCCAAGGTTACCCTACAATTAATTAATCAGATTTGAGTTTTAAAATTTAGAGTCAATGGTCAATTGGTCACATAGGTCAATCTTGACCTCTAAATTTTTAGGGTCATGATCAACATGACTCCTCAACATTAGGGTTGACCTATAATCACTTGGTTTTTTTCCCAATGACCTTCTACATCCAACGACATTCATAAACCTTTTTAAAAAAATCAACACATATAACAGTGTAAGATGTTTGTTGCAACAACAATTTATATTAGTCATGAAGATAGGCCTTCAATAACTTGGAGTATCAATTTATAGGTAAGTGAATGGTTCATGCTATTTTTTATTTTATGTTATATATTAGAAATTTTTATTTCAAACACATTTTTCTTTATGTTCTTCCATATTTGCTGAGACTTGGAAAATTTTAAAGGTTTCTTAAATTGTTATTGAAAAAAAATTATTTTTGCAATTATTGGGTTCCCTGTCACATGGTTTATTGCATCCACTTTGTTGGTTAATGGCCCAAAATTGATTTTTTTCCATTATCTAGGTACATTAAAATGCTAACCAAACAAAACCAATCAAGTATTGCCTCAAAATTCCGCAAAAATGGCTAATTTAAAATAATCCCCGGATGTTGTTAATTAAAGATCATGGAAACTAGCTGCAAAGCATAAATGGAATTCCCAATTAACTGAGGTTAGTATACTTTTAACTTTACTTATATATAAAGCAATCCTTTTGACATTAGAATAATCCAAGGAGAAAATCTTTTTGATCAATTAACTAGTATGGAAACTATTTTGTTTTTTTCATTTTTGGATGCTTTGCTCTCGATTATTTTGTAAACCTTGATGTTTGCCATTGTGCCTAATTCATGTGTAGACATGCCTATTGACATGGCGAAGTCTTGGGTGTAGGAATTTGTCCTAGTGATGAAAAAATTACACAATTGATATACGGAAAGGTTATAAAGGTATGCTGCAACAAAGAAGACTTTATATATTTTGTTATCAATTTCAGAATGGTGAACTTAAGAAAGTCCGTGCTCACCATTGACAATCTACGTTTAAGAAGAAGAAGCCATACTGTGGGAAATTTTGACACTCTTCCTAATTTTGAACACAACTCTCTTGGTTGGATCAAAAATTGAGATGATTTAGATGTTATGAAAAGTCCACAGAGGGCCTTTTACCTTTGTGTTTGGATTTGAAAGATGTGGGCTTTTCAAGATCAAATTTAGGCTTAATTATTAATATTTTACTACCCATGATTATTAAAACGTTATCTTAACTTTGCAATTTTAATATTGTGGATTTGAGGACTCTTATTTTGAAAATTTTTGATGGGTGAAATTCCAAAAAAAGACATTTTTTTTATGTATTAGGTCTTTATTTTTAATATTTTCACTTAGTTAGACATGACTTGAATTTTCTAATTTAGGAAGCTTTTAAGGTTTTTAGAGGACCATTTAAATTATAAGAGGAGGAGTTTGGCAAATAAAGGGGAAGAACACACGTACCACAAAAAACACAACCACACACAATTTCATCTCTCCTTCTTTCTGCCTCATTTCTTTTCCCTTTTCATGTTAACATCCATGCGCCTCTACATGTTTGAAGGAAATATAAAGTTAGGAATGAATAATTGTGAGATATTAACTTGTTGTTTATTTATTTGATTTATACTTTTAAGCTATTTGAAATTTTTTTTATACATATATTATATGATTGTCTTGCATTGATTATAGGAGATCTTTACTAGTCAATTAATCATATAATTTACTATTAGGTTAGACAATCCAATTTATAATTGTTTGATCCCTCTAATTGTAAGGCATCAAAACTTTGGTGATTTGTTGCCATCAAAGACTATTTAAGGTCTTGGAAGATTATGTATAGAGTAAATATATGACTGCATGCGTCCTTATATTTTTTAACTTTATTGATCTTTCTAATTTTTAAAGATTGTCACGAGATTAAACCTTTAAGTACTATCTTCTTTGGTTTTTTTAGTGGTTAACGTTTAATTAGACCCAATGTATTTTGATTGACTACAAATAAAGAGAAAACAGGAAACTGAGTTCATTATGAGATTGATAAAAAGATCTTTAAATTGGTAATTCTTAATTTTTTTTTTTAAAAAAAATCTATCCTACCATTTTAAATAATCTAAACAAAAAACATATCAAAACCTATAGATGTGGCATTCTTATATTGTAAAACTTCGACTATCATTGTACTATAATTAAGACATTGGGCATTTAATGCAATTTTAATTTAAAAATAAAAAAATTCAAAATTTGAAATTCTCTCTTTGTTTCTCTCTCTTCCCCTTTTTCTTTCACCTTTTCATTTTCTCTCACCCTGCAAATCAACCTAATTCCAAAATTGAATTACCTATCCATAAGTAATTGAAATAAACACTTCTTCTCCTATTGATCAAATTTATTGAATCTCATCACCTAGATCTCTCTTATTATGCTTTATATTATGAATGTTGTATGGAACAAGAAGAAAATAGGATGAACTCTATACAATTAGTTTCCATAGCTAATATATCTTGAGCTTAAAATCCATGTCCAAAAATTGTTTATTAATCTTATTTAACCACTTCAACATCCACTCCACTCCTTTCTTCTTCTTATCCTTCACCAAAATTTGGCAATATATTTCAGGTTTCTTTGCGTCATTGCTAAGTTATGTCTAAACCAAATTTTTCTCTTCTCCCTCAAGTTTGACCAATGTTATCATTGCACACCAAATTTCATCTTTGACAATAACACCTCTCATCCTCCATGATAAAACTTTTTTTCTCTTCTCTATACCTTTTATGAGCCTCTCTTCCTTTCTTCTGACTCTTTTTTGTCAAGTATTTTAAGCTCTCAGGTCTACTACTTAGACCTAAGAGAAGCATACTGATTCTTTTCTCTTCAAATAAGATGGGTTGTTTTTCTACTTCTTTTGGAATTCTTGCTTTTGTCAGGATAATTTTTTTTAAAGCAATTATTAAAAAGGATAAAGAGCCTATCAAATTTCATAATTAAATCCATAAGCCAAATTGAGGATTTAGGCTTAGTGAAATTAGATGGATAAGCCCAAAAACAAAGATTGAGATAAAAATGCACTCGAATTTCTTCTTGTTAATGGATGAATTTGTTAATGTTATTTTGGGTGAAAATATAAATCAACATAAATTTCTCTACCCAATGTATGGTTGGTTTAAAACTAACATATTATATAGAGAAACCCAGAAGAATAACCGCTAAAAAGGTTCAACACCCACAATTAATTGTGTGACATTGAAACTTGTATGTAATAAGATATATCATACTATATAGAGAAATAAGTTTCCCTTGAAATGAATCCACTAGTTATAACAAAACAATGTGTGACATTAATTTTAATAAATGATTCAAAAGCTTATGAATCTATAGTGGACTTCGTGTATATTAATTAAGAAAGATTTCAATTAATACACCTAAAAGGAAACCTATTGGGTGTATGCGTATTTTCTTTAATTAAAAAAAAACAGAAAGCAAACATAAATGTTATGCATAATCACATAAGACTAGACTAGAGATCAAAGGCTACAAAATAAAGCCACAAACTGGCTTTAATTATAGCTTTTTCCCTTATAGTCATGCTTAAGTCCATAAAGGTTTTGCTTACTATTGCTACATATTTATGAATATGTGTGTTTACAGAATTTAAAACATCTACCTTTAATAAAATGATCAAAAGGTTTGATTTTAGCAAAAGAATAGATGAAATATTGTGTTTAGAAGAAGAGTTAACGAATGCCCAATACTTTTCTAATGCTTTATATGGATGATATATTACTAATAGAAAAAGTATATACTATTATTTAATTTCATTAATATTGGTAGTCTAAGAATATTCTCCTATAAAAGACAAAGAGATGGGTAGTTTACATTTTGAAAAGATTTGAATGATTAAAGTTTATAAATAAAATTTAAACAATTATTTTTTGTTGTTTAGTTTGAGTAGATATTGTTAAAATAGTTTTAACAAACATAATTCTCTCCATGGACCACAATTAAGAGAGATATGTAAATAGAAGTATATCATGTATGCATATATATGTATAAGACAATGTATTTAATGTATAACATACAGAATTGATCCAAATGATAGTTATTGGACAATTTGTAAAAGACATTCTTAAGTATTTTTTAAAGTATTAAGAAATGATTTTATAGTTTATGGAGAAATTAAAAGTTCAATGTTATGAGAATAATAACTTTTAGTCTATTAAAGACAATTAAAAATTATTATTCTAAAGAAAGTTTATTATTCCAAGTAATAAGACTATAATTAGAAGGGTTCTAACATAAGTAGTCATCATATTTGAGCATATTTTTTTCAAATCATTTAATGAAAAAAAAATTTGAAATCAAGAAATTCATTATTTAACTTAGCAAGATTTCATGCATTGTTAAGTTGTTAATAATGTACTATGCTAGCAATAGAGTCATTCAATAAGGAACCTCAGTCTTATGATTGATCCAATCGTATGCTTGAATGATTTCATTTCATCATAGAGATGATGGAATAGAATATTGTAAGGATAAAGAAGTCCTACTTCAAAGGATGAGGTAGATTCTCATGTTAAGCTTTTTATTTTGGTAAGAAACATGATCACTGATATCATTATCCAATGTATACTATTGTCAATACATTTTCATGCATATGATATATTAATTAAAATATTCTTTAGTTTTAGTATTGTTTTATATAATAATATAGTCATCGATAAATTTTAAAATAAAGTCAATAATATAAATAAACTTTGCAAAGATATTATGATGATATCATAATTATGATATGCCTATTACATCAAAGTATTATTTTCAAATATTTCTAGTTGATGCATCATCAAGAGTGGACATTGATGAAGTTATAAGACTAATATATGTTGTTATCTTCTTGTAATTGGTCATCTTGTCCTTTTACTCCATTTGGCTAACAAGATGAGGTAGAAATCGAATATTGTACAAACAGTGGTGAAACCCTTTTGATCAAGTTGCTCTCAACTTCATTGCCATGTGCACCATGTCATTTTAATTCCACATAATGTTGAAACTCAACACATTTGCTATGTCCCCTATTTAGCCAAAGAAAAAATCGAGCCATGGCTGCCTCTCTATCTTTTCTACATTTGCCCTAATCATGGTAATCTTCATCTCCTTATGGTAGTCCTCCACGCTTTTGGTGCCCTGAGTGAGCCCTTGCAGCCTTGTATAACTCCTTGTAATAGTGATTGGGGACAAACCTCCTTCTCATAATAGCCTTAATCTCCTCTCATATATCAATAGGTCGCTTGTGATTCATTCTCCTAGTCAAAACAAG
Source organism: Kandelia obovata (assembly GCA_021464305.1). Classification (NCBI taxonomy): domain Eukaryota; kingdom Viridiplantae; phylum Streptophyta; class Magnoliopsida; order Malpighiales; family Rhizophoraceae; genus Kandelia; species Kandelia obovata. The sequence continues at coordinate 126,907 of JADCRA010000853.1, forward strand.
TTGATCCGACCAAATAATAGCATAATCATAAATTCAACTAACAACCAAACTTTACTTATTTGATTGGCATCCAAGGCTAGATATGATTTTTACTATAAACTTTTGTGCTAGATTTCAAGGTGACCTCAAGGTCTCATCTTGTAACGGCTAAGAGAATTTGAGGTATGTCAAGGGCACAATCAATTATGGGCTACTTTATGATAGGAGTGAACAATTTACCTTAATCGACTCATCACTCCTAATTCCTTTCTTTTTTGGAGTGTGGCGTCCATATCCTTCTTAAATACCTTAGGTTCGTGTTCCTTCGAATGTTGGGTCTAGGGTTTTTGTTATTTAACTTTGGTTAGCTTTCTTGGTTGTTCTTTAATTCCTTATATGCGTTGGGTCCCTAAAAGCCACGCCTTTTTTGGGTTTCCGCATCACCTTGGTAGTGTTTGTTGTGTGGGTATATTGTGTTAGACGTGTTGTTTGGTGCTGGTATACCCTTCTGGACCTGTAGGGATGTCTGCTGCTGCTGTTACACCCTCCTGAACATGCAATGATGTGTTGTTAGTCTACTAGAAAGCCTTTTGGATGTGCTGGACATGCTGATGGTTTGCTGGAAAGCCTCTTGTGTGGTGGTCAGCTACTACTATCACCTTTATGAGGGTTTGTTGGGTGGGTGGATAGCTACCTTGCCCTCTCTTTCTTTCTTTCCTCGTTGGTCGACTGCACCTTACTGTTTCGCCTTGAGATTGTTGCACTCTCCTTGGCCGGTTGCCTTGCCCCTACCATTTGCTTAATTTTCTGCAACTCTCCTTTCTTCTTGTAAGATGCATAAAGTATTTATAAAACCTTGATATTAGGGCTACATTGTCATCAATGTCATCGTTGATTCCTAAAAAGTTACCCTACAATCAACGACTATATTTGATGACTTTAAAATTTATGGTCAATTGTCAACGGTCAATCTTTCCTTATTAGGGTTGCCTTGTCATCACTGACTTTTCCCAATGATCTTTCTGCATCTCAACGACATTCATAACCTTAAAATCGACACATAAAACCATGTGAGATAGTGTTGACAACATCCAACATTAGCCATTGAGAATGAAACTCAACATTAGGCCTATTAGTGAGTTATTGCAAACTACTATTGTACAAGTATTCGAACTCTAAATGGTTATCCATACGGACAATGAAGAAACAACTTTTAGAACCTAAAACCCTTTGAGGGACAAAGGAGGAAAATACAAGTACCTCTAATGTACTAAACATGTATCATCTAACCATGTTGTGAGGTATTTTAAGGAATTGTGATTCTAGAATGCTTTTAAAGTGATTTGTGCCAATTTTCAATGAATTTCATTTTAACCATTATATTTTTAAAATTTCATATTTTTGACTTCATAAGTTTCTCCCATATATTTCACAGAGTCCTACTTGATTTTCATTTTATATTTCTCTAATTGTTCTTATGTGTATGACCTATTAAAATTGTAACATAATGGTAATGAATATGAATTATAGTCGTAGGAGATTAAATTAATTAAATTTTTTAATTTATTGTTAATTCTCTTATTAAATCAATTCATATTCTTAGATCAAAATTAACATTTACTTACGTATTATGACCATCCAAATGTTAGAACTGACAAAGTGGTTTGACTAATCCTTTTAATACATAGTCTCTTAGTGTAATTTAATCCTTTTATTATACTAATATTCTAATTAGACATAAGAGTATAAAATTAGTATCTAATCTATATTTTTTAATTTTATTAGTTCTTAAAACATTAATATGGTCATTGATTTCATGAATGAGATCATAAACTACTTATGAATCATCATTCCACCCTTATACAAGGATTTCTTCAATTAATACTTATCAGGAGAAAATGAAACATTTTTCTATGATTACTTTATGGTGATGAATCCTCTACTGATTAGTCAATTCTCACCATATAGTTCATGATATTTCCAACTTCATCTCAATTATTGATTAAGTCCTATAAGTGAGATCAAAGTAAATTGATTCCTATATAGATATCTTGGTGATCTCAAGTCAAAGGATCACTTACAAAATTTTCATGAGAAATTTTTTTGTTACACAAATAATGTTCCATTTGAAAATTCTTATAATGGGTCAATTTAATGAACTTGTTCAACTAATAAGAAACTCATATGTTTGTTTAGATACCTACATACTTTAGTTTATGAGATTAACTATTTTTTTCATAAGAAAGAAATACAACATATATTAGTCTTATAACTTTATCAATGTCCACTCTTGATGATGCATCAACTAGAAATATTTGAAAATAATACTTTGATGTAATAGGCAATCATAATTATGATATCATCATAATATCTTTGCAAAGTTTATTTATTTTATTGACTTTATTTTAAATTTATCGATGACTATAATTATTATAAACAATACTAAAACTAAAGAATATCTTTAATTAATATATCATATGCATGAAAATGTATTTACAATAGTATACATTGGATAATGATATCAGTGATCATGTTCTTACCAAAATAAAAAGCTTAACATGAGAATCTACCTAATCCTTTGAGTGGGGACTCTCTTTATCCTTACAATATTCTATTCCATCATCTCTATGAATGAAATGAAATCATTCAAGCATACGATTGGATCATCATAAGACTGAGGTTCCTTATTGAATGACTCTATTGCTAGCATAGTACATTATTAAACAATTTAACAATGCATGAAATCTTGCTAAGTTAAATAATGAATTTCTTGATTCACAATTTTTTGTTTCATTAAATGATTTGAAAAAAATATGCTCAAAATAGATGACTACTTATGTTAGAACCCTTCTAATTATAGTCTTATTACTTGGAATAATAAACTTTCTTTAGAATATAATTTTTAAATTGTCTTTAATAGACTAAAAGTTATTATTCTCATAACATTGAACTTTTAATTTCTCCATATAAGTCGTTCTTGCGAACCAAAACACCATGTTGGCAAATAAATTTTCTTAATCCTTGACAAGAGATTAGAAAGAATGCATAAAGTTAAAATAAGCAATTTGTCGTCTAGAGAGGCTATGCAAAACTTTAAAACATTAAAGCTATGTGGGAATGGACTTATTTTGAAGGAGCACTCACTACGGGTTGCTTATACATAGTTCATACCCAAAGAGAGAGGTTGGATTGAAAGGATTTGAAGTTTCAGGGTTCTGCTATAATTGTTGAGAAAACCAAGCCCACTCGTCTGTGCGGCTCCTTTGTTTGATAGAGCCTTTTGAAGAGCTAAAGTGTAATTCATTCTAATGTAAATGTGTTAGGGAGAGGTACTTCTTCTCTGAATAGCCCAAAGGAGCCACAAAGCTTGATCAAATAGTTCGCTAACCCGAGAAGCTTGGTGTGATGGTCGCGTCTTTAATGAAGAAAACTAACCTTCCGAGTCCATGACTCATTGAAACTCCTAGTTAAGCTTGTGTTTGTTAGGAGTCAAAAGTGACGGTCTAATCAAATACCAAATAGTCCTTGAACCTTTATTTTTTGCGAAAAGCACGTCCCTACATTATTTTCTTTGCTAATTTTTCTTGTACATTTTAAAGTCTACCAAGGGAGTCATTTTATTTTTACTAATAACTTTTCATGATTTTTTTTTGTGAATGAATATAGAAGGTTTTATCCCCCTTTCTCTTTTTGGTTTTGGAACTCATGAACTAGTAATAAAGCTTTATTTACGAGCTATACCTTATACCATAATTAAATAGACCCCTATAAACAAAATTTCAAAAACATCCGAAGAAATTAATGTTAGTTAATTCTCAGCATCAGCTACAAAAAAGTGCATTGATACCAAAATAGGTCTTCAATTTCAATGCTAACACCAATACAAAGAAATTAGTATTAATTAATTCTTAGCATATTCAATAAAATTAGTTTAGTATTATTTTGTTGAACGCTAGTACTTGTGAACATAAAGGCTTGATCTTGCAACACATCTAACTCAATACCTAAAAAATAAAAAGTACAAAATGGGGTTGTCAATACTATCCCTATCAAGCTACTTGAGCTTTCCATCAACCTCTTTTTTTTTAAAAAAAAATTATTTTTACAATAATAACAATAAGAGGAAGAAAATAAAGGACATTGTCTCTTTCCAACGCAACAATTGTATACAATTTTAGATTTGATTCAATAAAGGTACACCACAACCAACAAATGGAGAAGTGTTTACAAAAAAAGTCATCTTTAAAGTTAATTCTTCCACAATGATGAAAGGTAAGGGCTTCCCAACACCTTAGTGCAATTGTCTCCTAAATTTGATCCAAGAATTATAGAGACTTTATAGATAATGGAGTCAAGCAAGAATTTTGATCTGCTTTCGACCTAAGCCAATTCCATTTTCGTTTTTCCATCATTATGTTCCTTACATCATTAGAAAATATTAAAAGTCTCAACTTTTAAGAATTAGTTATGTAAAATATCACTTTCATTATCATTCTCACATTAAAAACATCACATGAACAATGAAATAGGAGAATCTTGAAACCTTTATAGACATAGCACATAATCAATTCATGAAGTTGAATCTTTTATCACGTTGTTCACAGTAATAATGCTCGTGTGCATATCAAGAATATATTATTTGAAGCTAATATCAGTCTACCATGCAAGCACTAATTACAAACATAATACCCCTAATAGAAATGCTTGCACCAGCAACACAAAACACTAATCACAACAAGATAAGTGGTCTATATATGGACTGAGATCTTCATTATCTCATTAGCATGAGAAGCAAGTAATGACAACTAGGTCCAACCAAGTGTGGTTCCAATAACATCGACAAGCCCATAAATTGGCTAATAATCCTCTATATATCCCCTATTATTCTCCAAAGAGCCAGTGATGTACTTCTCGATATTAAAGTCATCTGATTTATGGAATTTACTGAAGCTGAGAATGGCAAGCTCAAATCCGAGTGCAAGTAGTTGTGAAAAAAAAGATTCCTAACCAGAAAACATCAAGAAAGCAGCGGTCTCAAGACAGCGTTAGGCCGCCACCGCCGCATTTCCAGCTTCTACCTGGGCCTCATTGCCAAAACTAAAATTAAACATAGGAATAATCTGAATTAATAAAAAATAAAATTTAACATAAGCTTAGTATCTATTGTTTAGCGTATTAGTTTAACTATACGTAAAGGCACCAAAAAAGATTGAATTCGAAATCTCTCGAAAATTGATCAAATAAAAAAACGAAATAAGGAGGAATAAAAAATTACATTGAATAAAATTAAATAGAATTAAGGATATGCTTAGGCTTTGAAGTGAAACCTGGTTAATGGTAGTGATGGAAAGGAAATCTAAGGAGGAGGAGCTCTAGGAGTCACTAATGGTGGCATCAGAGAAAAAAAAAAAACAAAACAAAAGAAAAAGAGAGAGGATGGGGTTGTGGATAGTTGCAAGTGGACAGAGAATTACCAAGCAAAAACAGTGAAAAAACTAAAAGTCCTGTTTCATGCACTGTCAACCTTTATTTTTACTACTTAATGTTATGATTTTACTATTTACTGTATTTTAATATGTTTGCTGTTTAATTCTTACTTTTGTCAATAATAATTATTTTTTAATTTAAATAAAATTGATATATAAATAATTACTATTAATACATTAATTTATAAATAATAAACATCAAAATATGTTATATTTTCATTTAAAATAAAAATTAAAATACTACACATTTATTAAAAAAATTTATAACTTGTATAATAAATACACATGATAATAAAACTGACATTAAAATCAATATGAAAACACCAATTATTGATTTTGTTAAAAGTTTGCAATGTGAAATGATACTCAAGACATCAATACATAATTATTTATTTGACAATGTGAAATGTTATCGAGATGACTTTGTTCTTGTCTACCATATTGCCCATCCAACTACCTCAACTCATCGTCTATTCCATATTCCTCAGGTATGCAGAAGTATACACAACAACTAATGAACAGCAAAACAAGAACAACGATGAAAGAAAGACAAGTTATGAACTAAAAATAACGAAAGACCAAAAGAGGTACTAATTGGCCATGAACTAACCTTAAAAATTATTGTAAATAAATTGAGATAATAGTTGAATTTAGCTTAAGAATTGAAATTGGGATAAGAGAATTAGGGTTAAAGTTTAGAAAAAATCACAATTGTTAAGAAGGTTGGATATTTTGATAAAATAGCAAATTTGAAAATGTCGAACAAAAAATTTTATTTATACTAAAGTTATAATGAGAATGAATTTTTAATTTTTGATTAAATAAAACTCTATTTAATTCTAATAATTTTTTATTAAAATAATCACATGATTTTTAATTAAAATTAATAACTAAAATAAATCAAAATAACAAAATAAATTAAAGTTTGACGTTTCTTTGTTGTAAACCCTAGGTGAAGAAAGGTTTATCTTTGACGAAAAGATCTTAAAAGCTTTATAATAGAAATTAGGATCAGACTTTTTTAATTAATAACTTTTCTATCTAAGTGCTCTTATTAGTTGGATTTCTTCAATGACCTCTTGTTATACATTTGCTCACATAATAATGATTTCCACTTTAAAGAAAATTCTTCTTAAGGTTACGAAGAATTGAAGATTTCCTTAATTATAAGAATAAATACTTTGAATACATCAAGTTCTTTAATATTTTGAAATTGTAATAAAACTTTTTCACATAACTATTCACTAGATTAATAAATCACACTAATAACAAAGATGTTTAATTGAAACTAAATTTCTTTATCCTAATAAAATCAAGATAAAGGATTGATAAAGAATCAATAAGATCTTGAGACCAATAACATATAGATTCAATTTTTTAGTTAATAAGATCTATCGATATTTGATATCACCACAGTCATAATCATTCATAAGACATGATCTGTCTCTTATACACATCTAGATGTGTATAAGAGAAAGTATTAAGGGCAGTATTGGAATGTTGCTACTATTGATGAGTAAAAAGTGTAAAAATTTAGCATGATCTAGTATTAAAACCTGTCTCTTATACACATCTCGATAGATCTTATTAACACAAAAATTGAATCTATATGTTATTGGTCTCAGGATCTTATTGATTCTTGATCAATCCTTTATCTTGATTTTATTAGGATAAAGACTGTCTCTTATACACATCTAGATGTGTATAAGAGACAGCTTCAATATATTCATCATATACAAGGTTTTCTAAAGTTTTCTCATTATTTATAAACTCTGCCAAAATCACAATTTATTGCAAGTAATAGTAAGAGTGATGTTCACTTTTATTGCACCTAAAATATCAAATTTGTAAGTGGTTATTAGTTTTAAAAATATCTTGACTAGAGTTAATTTTAATACTAGATCATGCTAAATTTTTACCCTTTTCACTCATCAATAGTAGCAACATTCCAATACTGCCCTTAATATTTGGAATCACCGAAGAAGCATTGCCACTCGGAGGGAATTGTGTCCGGGTGACCTCCCCTGCGGGCTGCCGAAAAAGTGCCCCCAGCCAGCACTGCAGGCTGCCGCAGACACAGAGGCACGCGGTCGGGCTGCCGCAGAAGTTCCCCCAGGCTGCAGTCGGTTGACCTCCCCTGTGGGCTGCCACAGAAGTCACCCCACGGTGCGCTGCGTGCTGCCGCACAAGTGACCCCACAGCGTCATCAAGCTGCCGCAGAGGTACCAGCGGGCAGCGCTGCGGGCTGCCGTAGAAGTTCACCCAGGCTGCAATGGGGTGACCTCCCCTGCGTGCTGCCACAGAAGTGAGCCCACGCTGCGCCGTTGGGCTGCCGCAGAGGTACCAGTGGGCAGCAGTGCTGGCTGCCAAAGAAGTTACCCCAGGCTGCTTTGGGGTGACCTATGCCGCGGGCTGGCAGAGACGTCACCCCAGGCTGTGCTTTGTGCTGCCACAGAAGTGAACCCACGCTGCGCCGTCGGGCTGCCGCGGGAGTGCCCCAAAGCAGCGCCGCTTGCTGCTGCAGCCATTGAGGCAATCTGTCGTGCTGCCGCATGAGGCCGCCCAGGCTGCTCTGCACGCTGCGGCAGCAGTTCCCCAGGCATTTCTGTGTGCTTCCTTAGCCGTCGAGGCATGCTGTTGGGCTAACATAGAGGTACCAGTGGGCAGCGCTGCAGGCTGCTGCAGAAGTTCCCCCAGGCTGTGCTTCGCGCTGCCGTAGAAGTCACCCCCGGCTGCGCTGCGTGCTGCCGCAGATGTCACCCCACGCTGTGCTGTTGGGCTGCCCCCTGGGTACCAGCGGGCAGTGCTGCGGGCTGCCGCAGAAGTTCTCCCAGGTAGCGCAGGAGTGCATTTGAAAGCAGCGCCGCTTGCTGCCATAGTTGTTGAACCCACGGGTCGTGCTGCCGCATGAGGCCGCCCAGGCTGCTCTGCACGCTGCCGCAGCAGTTCCCCAGGCATTTCTGTGTGCTTCCTTAGCCGTCGAGGCACGCTGTTGGGCTAACGTAGAGGTACCAGTGGGCAGCGCTGCAGGCTGCCGCAGAAGTCACCACTGGCTGTGCTGCTTGCTGCTGCAGATGTCACCCCACGCTGCGCTGTTGGGCTGACCCCTGGGTACCAGCGGGCAGTGCTGCGGGCTGCCGCATAAGTCATCCCAGGGTGCGCTGATTGCTGCCGCAGAACTGACCCCACGCTGCACCGTCGGGCTGCCGCAGAGGTACCAGCAGGCAGTGCTGTGGGCTGCCGAAGAAGTTCCCCCATGGTGCTTTGCGGTGACCTACCTTGCAGGCTGCCACAAGATGACATTAAGAATATCTTGAATAATGAACACATTGCTTCTTCTCAAAGCATATTTCAACACTATTTTGTCCAATGAAAAGCATCTTTATCTTCTGATGCTACTTGGCTTCTTTAAGATAACTTTTGTTTATTTACTCTTACTTTGCTAGATACTTAGGTCTCATCTACCTCAATGGAATTGAGTTCTCTTCAATTAAAGGTAAATGATGCAGTAACTGATGAAAGAAAATATTTACTATTCTATATGACCTTATTTTGTGACTAATTAAGATATTTTTTTTAAAATATTTTCATTTACATACTTATTATAATTCTCTTATTCAAAAAAACTTTTATTTATATATTTAATAGAATTTTTTTATTTAAGATATTTTTAATTCTTATTAAAATTATATGGAAACTTCCTCATTTTTATTATAAATTTTCTTTTTTTTTGTTATTTTCATTTTTTTCCTGTAACTAATTTTATAAATAAAATTCAACATTAACTTTGTCAATCAAATTATTCATTAATTATTGAGTTTAATTTTAGGATAAATCCTTGAGTTTAATTTGAGTTTTCTGGTAGATTCTTGTGCTGCTCTTTTATTATATCATTTGATTCATTTCTGTTGAGTCTTTCCCTTTTTATCATTGACATTCTTGCATACATTTTAAAAAACTATAAATACAAGTAATGATGACAAAAGATTATAGAAAAAGTTTTGACTGATCATTCAAATAAGGCAATAGCCATACCAATAGAGGCATGCTTTGGTTCAAAAGGATGCCTGTAGGACTGACCATGCGTGCGGTACGCGAGAAGCAGAGGTGGTGGGCTAATTCAATGCCCTCCCCTTTTTGTCTATGCACTGGATCTGTCTCTTATACACATCTAGATGTGTATAAGAGACAAGGCTATTGCCTTATTTGAATGATCAGGCAAAACTTTTTCTATAATCTTTTGTCCTGTCTCTTATACACATCTATCTTAACCATCAAAGAAATTGTATGAAGAGAGTTTAAGTGTTTGATAAGCATAAATAAGATTATGAAGGCATACGTTCTATAAATTGGTGGAGACCTTAGCGTAAAGAGCAACATAATGGGTAGTGCTAAAAATTTGTAAAAGCAAAATGCAAAGTGTGATTCTTATTACAAGATAGTAATTTATTGTGTGAGCATAAATTTACTGCACAAAGAGCCTTACTGGGGATGTTGGTGGTATTTTTCAGGTAAGTGGTTACTAACTTTTAATTGAAGTTCTTATATTCTTTTCTTCTTTTTTGTCAAAAAAAATTTGCTAATTGCTATTTGTTGGGAAGGTTACACATTTTTTAATTATGGGGTTTTGGCAAGTTCATAAACCGATTTCTTTTTACCCATTATCTATGAAATTCATTCCCTTAGTACTGTTGATCTTTAATCTTTGTGATCTCTTATGTGCTTTGCCTTTTCTTGTTCTTTGCAAAATTTAAAAAATTTACCTTCATTTCAACCTATTGAGATTAACTTTAAAATGCATATTGCAAAGTTACTTTATTTCTCAAATTCTTAAAACCTGATTAAAAGTATCACCTAATAACTACTCTTCCTCCCTCATAAAACATCCTGAATTGAACAATAGCATGACTTTTGTATACCAAGAGCCTGTTAAGTCGTCATAATATGTAATGGAGTTACTTGTAGTATAGAAAAATGAGGAATAAGAAACTATATGCAACCTAAATGTAAGGTTTTAATTGTAAAACTTCCAAAATCATTGTACAATATTATTTGGTGTAGAAATTTCATTTATGCTTAGATTGTTGCTGCTTGGAAGCCTTTGGTGAAGAAGCTAGGATTACAAAAATCCATCTGTTAAATTGTCAACCTTTATGATGCAAGTACGAGAATTCTAATCTTCATTTCCATTGCATTCTTTTCATGATTCTGATTTGTATCGCTATTCCAAGCATACCTAATGTTCAACCAAGCTTTCAGTTGATGGTAAAAAATTTCTCTAATTTTTGCCCGAAACAATCTTAACACTAGCATATGATGACTAACCCTAAAACTATAGGTGTTCTTGTAAAAACATTTTTGGTTTTCCCCTGGTCTATTGTTTTTGGTATTGATATCTTTCAAATGATGGTAAATCAACAAGTTCACTGATAATGTATTTGGTGATGAGGACCGTTGTGAAATATGTTCTTTTTACAAATTAATTCAGATTTAACCTCTATAACTTGTTAAAACTAATAATCTAATTTTTTTATCTCTTCTTTATGTGAAAGTGATCGCATGAATATTAATTACATGCAAATACTGAAAAACACATGATAATATTTATGTAGTTCACCTCTAATGTGTGAGTTACATCCACAGTATGATATGATAACTCTTAAATCACACAATTCACTCTTATTATCAAGAGATACAGTATGGTTGTGGAAAAATCACTTCTTAACCACATGTAGGACTACTCCTTAATCACTTCTTATGCTAATACTATTTGTAGGTGTTGTCGTTGCTATCCACGCGCACTGCTAATGTTGTCTTCATACACTGTTGCTATTGTCTGTGCGCACTGCGAATGTTGTTTGTTGTTATCCATACGCACTATTAATGTTGTTCATATGCATTATTGTCCATATATGTTGTCATGTCTATTTGCTGCTATCTATGTGTGTTGTTAATATTGTTTGCACGCGTTGTTATTGCTGCCTGCTATTCACACGCGTTGTGCCTGTTGTTCGCACGTGTTGTGCCTGTTATTCGCATGTGTTGTGCCTATTGTTTGTACCCGTTATGCCTGTTGTTCGCACAAGCTGTGCCTTCTATCCCCACACATTGTGGTTGCTATTCACAGGCGCTATTCTTGCTATTTGAGTGTACTATTGTTGTCTGCACATACCGTTACTATCATTCATTTACATTGTTGTTGTTTGCTCAAGCTACTGCTGTTATCCCTGTGCATTGTCTGCGTCTGTTGGTGTACCACCTACTGTTACGCGTTGGCTGCTAGTGCAAGACCCTTATGTTGCTTCTCCACCTCCTTCTGGTTTGTCTTCCTTGGTTGCTGTCTCTTATACACATCTAGATGTGTATAAGAGACAGACCTTACCTTTGTCGTTTACTTAATTTTCTACAACTCATTTTTTTCTTGCAAGATACATAGAGCATTTATAGAACCTTGAGATTAGGGATGCACGATTATCAATGGTCATCGTTAATTTCCAAAGGTTACCCTACAATTAATGGTCAGATTTGAGTTCTAAAATTTAAAGTCAATGGTCAACGGTCAATAATCAATCTTGACCTCTAAAATTTAGGGTCACGATCAACATTAACTCCTCAACATTAGGGTTGACCTATAATCATTGGTTTTTTCTAATGACCTCTCTACATCTCAATGACATTTATAACCTTAAATCAACACATATAACAGTGTAAGATGTTGTTGACAACAAATTTAATATTAGTCAGCGAAGATAGGCTTAACACTTAGAGTTATCATTTATGGGTAGGTGAATGGTCGTGCTATTTTTTATTTTATGTTATATATTAGAAATCTTTATTTTCATAACACATTTTTGTCTTTGTTGGTTCTTCCATATTTGCTGAGACTTGATTAAGGTTAAATTGTATGAAAATTTTTACGCATTATGTCTCTTATCACATGTTATTGGATCACTTTGTGGTTAATGGGCCAAAATTGATTTTTTCCATTATCTAGGTACATAGATGCTAACCAAAAACCAATCACGTATGCCAAAATTCCGCAAAAATGGCTAATTTGAAATAATCCATGTTGTTAATGAGATCATTGTGAAACTAGCTGCAAAGCATACAATGGAATTCTCAATTATTGAGGTTGGTTTACTTTTTAACTTTTACTTATATATAGTAGCAATCCTTTTGACATTAGAATAATCCAAGAGAAAATCTTTTTGATCAATTCAACTAGTATGGAACCATTTTATTTTTTCATTTCTGGGTTGCTTTGTCTTGATTATTGTAAACCTAATGGTTTGCCATTGTGCCTAATTCATATGTAGACATGCCTATTGACATAGGAAGTCTTGGGTGTAGAATTTGTTCCTAGTGATGAAAAAATTACACAATGATAATACAAAAGGTTATAAAGGTTGCTGCAACAAAGAAGACCTATATATTTGTATCAATTTCAAGAATGGTGAACTTGAGAAGGTTGTTCTCACCATTGACAATCTACCTTTAAGAAGAAGAAGCCACACTATGGTCAAATGAGCATTTAATGAAAATTTGCTTAGAAATATATTTGAATTTTTGTTGTGAATTTTATTAGTGGATTAGTCAAATTTAGTGGAAGGGTTTTCTTGTCCTCAATTATAGGAAGATGTCAACATGAGATTTTTTTTTGGTGCAAAAATTGTCAAAAGATTCATTATTCATTCTTGAATTTATATGTGTATTGTTTGCTGTATGAATTTCTTATTCATATTAGTAGAGGAAAAAATGTGTAATTGATGAAAATGTAAAGTATTAAATTTCTTCTCCTTTAATATTAAGTTTTTTATACTTATTTGAATTTAATTGCACTCATTATTCTTATATTTTTATTTAACATTCAATTAAAGGCATGAAGTGCAAAACAAAGTTAATGGGGGGTGATTTTGGACAATTTTGACACTACTTCATAATTTGAACATAACTCTCTTGGTTGAGATCAAATTGAGATGATTTAAGATGTTATGAAAAGTCCACAGACGGCTTTATACTTTTTGTGTTTTGGATTTTGAAAGATATGGGCTATATTAAGACCAAATCTAGGCTTAAATTTGATATATTTGTACTACCATGATTATAAAACGTTTCTTAACTTGCAATTTTAATGTGTGGATTTGAAAACTCTTATTTTGAAAATTTTGATGGGTGAAATTCCAAAAAAAAAACAATTTTTTTTAGTTGTATTAGGTTTTATTTTTAATATTTTCACTTAGTTAGACAGACTTGAATTTTCTAATTTTGGAAGCCTTTTTAAGGTTTTTAGAAGGGCCATTAAATTATAAGAAGAGGAGGTTGGCGGGTAAAGGGGAAGAACACACGATACCACAAAACACAACACACACCAATTATCTCTCCTTCTTCTCCCTCATTCTTTTCCTTTCATGTTAACATCCATGGCTCTACATGGTTGAAGGAAATATAAGTTTAGGAATGAATAATTGTGAGATATAACTTGTATTTATTATTTGATTTATACTTTAAGTATTGAATTTTTTTTGTGCATATATTATTATGATTGTCTTGCATTGATTATTAGGAGATCTACTAGTCAATTAATCCTTACAATTTACTGTTAGGTTAGACATCAAATCTATAATTGTTTGATCCCTCTAATTTGTAAAGCAATAAACTTGGTGATTTGTTGCATCAAAGACTATTAGGTCTTGGGAAGGACTATGTATAGATTAAATATAACTGTGCGTCCTTATATTTTTTTAACTTTATCGATCTTTCTAATTTTTAAGGTTGTCACGAGATTAAACCTTTAATACTTATCTTTTGGTTGTTTGGAGGTTAAGGTTAGTTAGACCATATGTATTTTGATTGACTACAAATAAGGAAAAACAGGAAACTGGTTCATTATGAGATGATAAAAAGATCTTTAATTGGTAATCTTTAATTTTTTTAAAAAAAATTAAAGCTTACCAATTAAAGATCTTTTTATCATCTCATAAGGAACCAGTTTCCTGTTTTTCCTTATTGGTAGTCAATCAAAATACATATGGTCTAACTAACCTTAACCCTGTCTCTTATACACATCTAGATGTGTATAAGAGACAGACACAACACACACCAATTATCTCTCCTTCTTCTCCCTCATTCTTTTCCTTTCATGTTAACATCCATGGCTCTACATGGTTGAAGGAAATATAAGTTTAGGAATGAATAATTGTGAGATATAACTTGTATTTATTATTTGATTTATACTTTAAGTATTGAATTTTTTTTGTGCATATATTATTATGATTGTCTTGCATTGATTATTAGGCTGTCTCTTATACACATCAGATGTGTATAAGAGACAGCAATAAGATGGGTTGTTTTCTACTTCTTTGGAATCTTTGCTTTCTGTCAGGATAATTTTAAAGCAATTATAAAGGATAAAGAGCGTATCAAATTCAATTAAATCCATAAGCCAAATGAGGATTTGGGTTTAGTGAAATAAGATGGGATAAGCCCAAAACAAAGATTGAGATAAAAATGCATTGGAATTTTATTCTTGTTAATGGGGAATTTGTTAATGTTATTTTGGGTGAAAATATAAATCAACATAAATTCTCTACAATGTTATGGTTTGGTTTAAACTACCATACTATATAGAGAAATACCCAGAAGATAGAACCTAAAAAGGTTAACACCCACAATTAATGTGTGACATGAAACTTTGTATGTAATAGGATTACTATATAGAGAAAAAAGTTTCCCTTGAAATATGAAATGATGTATTACTCATTTAAGATGAATCCACTATTTATAACAAAATAATATGTGACATTAATTTTAATAAATGATTCAAAGCTATGAATCTATAGTGGACTTCATGTATATTAATTAAGTAAAGATTTCAATTAATACACTTAAAAGGAAACCTATTGGATATGCGTATTTCTTTAATTAAAAAAAAAAAAAGCAAGCATAAATGTTATGCTTAGTCACATAAGACTAGACTAGAGATCAAAGGCTACAAATAAAGCCACAAGGATGGCGTGAATTATCGCTTGTTCCCTTATAGTCATGCTTAAGTCCATAAAGGTTTTGCTTACGATTGCTACATATTATGAATATGTGTGTTTTATAGAATTTAAACATCTACTTTAATAAAATGATCAAAAGGTTTGATTTTAGCAAAATAATAGATCAATATTATGTTTAGAAGAAGGTTAACGGAAGCCAAATACTTTTTTAATGCTTTATAGGGATGATATATTACTAATAGAAAAGTATATACTATTATTTAATTCCATTAATATTTGGTAGTCCAAGAATATTCTCTATAAAAGATAAAGAGAGGTAGTTTACATTTTGAAAAGATTTGGATGATTAAAGTTTATAAATAAAAATTTAAACAATTGTTTTTTGTTGTTTCAGTTTGAGTAGATATTAAAATAGTTTACCATAACATAATTCTCTCCATGGACACAATTAAGAGAGATATGATAAATAAGATGTATCATGTATGCAATATTATGTATAAGACAATGTATCTAATGTATACATACAGAATTGATCCAAATGATAGTTATTGGATAATTTGTAAAAGACATTCTTAAGTATTTTTAAAGTATTAAGAATGATTTTATATTTTATGGAGAAATTAAAAGTTCAATGTTATAAGAATAATAACTTTTAGTCTATTAAAGACAATTAAAAATTATATTCTAAAGAAAGTTTATTATTTCAAGTAATAAGACTATAAATTAGAAGGGTTCTAACATAA
>JADCRA010000853.1:145459-169536 GCA_021464305.1 Kandelia obovata
AGCAACACCCAAAACACTTCAATACAACAAGATAAGTGTCGTAAAAACAATAAATGAGTGGACTGAGAATCTTCATATCTCATTAGCATGAAGAAGGCCAAGTATAGACCAACTAGGATTCCAACCAATGATCTACTAATCAGAATTGATGGTTATATTCCGAATAACATCGACAGCCCATAAAAATTGGCTTAATAATCCTCATTTATCCCCCTATTATTCTCCAAAGAGCCATGTGATGTACTTCTCGATATTAAAGTTATCTGATTTATGGAATCTCTTGAAGCTATGAGAGAATGGCAAGCTCAATCGAGTGCCAAGTAGTTGTTTTTTTTGAAAAAAAAATTTTCCTAACCAGAGGAAAAATCAAGAAAGCAGCGGTCTCCAAGACAGCGTATATTTAGGCCGCCACCGCCGCATTATCAAGCTCTACCTGGGCCTCATTTGCCAAAACTAAAAATTAAACATAAATAATCTGAATTTAATAAAAAAGTAAAATTTAACATTTAAGCTTAGTATCTATGTTTAGCGTATTAGTTTAACTATACGTAAAGGCCAAAAAAAGATTGAATTCCGAAAATCTTCGAAAATTGATCAAAATAAAAAAACGAAATAAGGAGTGGAATAAAAAATTACATTGAATAAAATAAATAGAATTAAAGGATATGCTTAGGCTTGAGTTGAAAACCTGCGTTAAGGTAGTGATGGAAAGGAAATCTAGGAGGAGGAGCTCTAGGAGTCAACTTAATGGTGGCATCAGAGAAAAAAAAAAAACAAAAACAAAAAAAAGGAGAGAGGATGGGGTTGTGGGAAGTTGCAAGGGACAGAGAATTACCAAGCAAAAACATGTAAAAAACTAAAAGTCGTTTCATGCACTGTCAACCTTTATTTTTTACTACTTAAATGTTTGATTTTACTTATTTACTGTATTTTATATGTTGCTGTTTTAATTTCTTACTTTTGTCAATAATAATATTTTTTAATTTAAATAAAAATTGATATATAATAATTACTATTAATACATTTAATTTATAATATAATTAAACATCAAAATATGTATATTTTCATTTAAAATAAAAATTAAAATACTACACATTTATTAAAAAAAATTTATAACTTGTATAATAAATAACATGATAATAAAAACTGACATTAAATCAATATGAAAACACAATTATGATTTTGTAAAAGTGCAATGTGAAATGATACTCAAGACATCGAATACATAATTATTTATTTGACAATGTGAAATGTTATCGAGCATGACTTTTGTTCTTCTACATATTGCCCATCCAACTACCTCAAACTCATCGTTCTGATCCATATTCCTCAAGGTATGCAGAAGTATAACACAACATAACTAATGAACAGCAAAACAAGAACAAGATGAAAGAAAGAAAGTATGAACTAAAAATAAACAAGACTCAAAAGAGGTACTAATTGCCATGAACTACCTTAAAATTATTGTAAATAAATAAAAAAAAACTGAGATAATAGTTGAATTTAGCTTAAGAATTGAAATTTGGGATAAGAGGAATTAGGGTTAAGTTTAGAAAAAATCACAATGTTAAGAAGGTTGATATTTTGGATAAAATAGCAAATTTGAAAATGTCGAACAAAAAAATTTATTTATACTAAAGTTATATGGAGAATGAATTTTTAATTTTGATTTAAATAAAACTCTATTTAATTCTATAATTTTTTATTAAAATAATTACTGATTTTAATTAAAATTAATAACTAAAATAAATTCAAATAACAAATAAATTAAGTTTGACGTTTCTTTGTTTGTAACCCTAGGTGAAGAAAGGTTTATCTTTGACGAAAAAGATCTTAAAAGCTTTTATAATAGAAATTTAGGATCAGACTTTTTTAATTAATAACTTTATCTATCTAAGTCCTTATTTAGTTGAATTTCTTCAATGACTCTTGTTACATTTGCTCACATAAAAATTGATTCCACTTTAAAGAAAAATCTTCTAGGTTACGAAGATTGAAGAGTTCTTAAATTATAAGAATAAATACTTTGAAATTACATCAAGTTCTTTAATATGTTTGAAATTGTATAAAACTTTTTCACATAACTATCACTAAGATTAATAAATCCACTAATAACAAAGATGTTTAATTGAGACTAAATTTCTTTATCAATAAAATCAAGGATAAAGGATTGATAAAGAATCAATAAGATCTTTGAGACCCAAACATATAGATTCAATTTTTTAGTTAATAAGATCTATCGATATTTATATCACCACAGTCAATAATCATTCATAGACATGATGATATTCATTAACACATAGTTAATTTACGTGGAGTACCAAATTCTTTATTCATTTGGACTTGTAATGAGACTTTTTGCACAATGACTATTCATCAAATAATTCATGCAATAAAGTAAAGGTGTTTGATTTGGGGACTAAATTTCTTTGATTTTAATAAATCAAAATAAAGATAGCGTTACAAAATGAATAAGATCGAACACTATAACATTAATTCAATTTTAAGTTAATTAGGATCTTACCGATATATTGATATTCACCTTAGTCAGAGTCTTATAATACATATTGTATAGTAATTGTTTACTCCTCATTAAACATATTTATTAAACACTATGAGAAATCTCTTTACTCAATCATAATGGATCAAACAATTAGTATTTATCTTTTTTTTTTTACTAATCCTTCCTTGTCATCCCTTTAAAAACATTACTTATTTGCAACTACTAGTACTCTCTTTAGATTGGATACACTTTTATATCCTCTTCCTCTTCAAATATTCATATACAAGGTTTTCTAAAGTTTCTCATTATTTATAAACTCGTGTGCAAAATCACAATTATTGCAAGTAATAGTAAGAGGTGATGTTCACTTTTATGCACCTAAAATTCAAATTTGTAAGTGGTTATTAGTTTTTTAAAAATATCTTGACTAGAGTTAATTTTAATACTAGCAGCTAATTTTTACCCTTTTCACTCTTTATCAATAGTTAGTCAACATTCCATACTGCCCTTAATATTTGGAATCACCGAAAGAAAGCATTGCACTCGAGGAAATTGTGTCCGGGTGACCTCCCCTGCGGGCTTTCGAAAAGTGCCCCCAGCCCAGCACTGAGGCATGCCGCAGACACGAGGCACGCGGTCGGGCTGCCCGCAGAAGTTCCCCCCAGGCTGCAGTCGGTTGACCTCCCCTGTGGGCTGCCACAGAAGTCACCCCACGGTGCGCTGCGTCTGCCGCACAAGTGACCCCACAGCGTCATCAACTGCCGCGAGGTACAGCGCGGCACGCGCTGCGGGCTGCCGCGTAGAAGTTCACCAGCTGCAATGGGTGACTCCCTGCGTGCTGCCAACAGAAGTGGAGCCCACGCGCCCGTTGGCTGCCGCAAGGTACCAGTGGTGGCAGCAGTGCTGGTGCCAAAGAAGTTTACCCCAGGCGCTTTGGTGGACCTATGGCCGCGGGCTTGGCAGAGACGGTCACCAGGCTGTGCTTTGTGCCTGCACAGAAGTGAACCACGCTGCGCCGTCGGGCTGCGCGGAGTGCCCCAATAGCAGCGCCGCTTGCTTGCTGCAGCCATTGAGGCAATCTGTTTCGTGCTGCCGGCATGAGCCGCCAGGCTGCTCTGCACGCTGCGGCAGTCATTCCCCAGGCATTTTCTGTGTGCTTCCTTAGCCGTCGAGGCATGCTTGTTGGCTAAATAGATGGTACCAGTGAGGCAGGCTTCTGCGGCTGCTGCAGGAAGTTCCCCCAGGCTGTGCTTTCGCGCTGCCGTAGAAGTCACCCCCGGCTTCGCTGCGTCTGCCGCAGATGCACCCACGCTGTGCTGTTTGGGCTGCCCCCTGAGTACCAGCGGGCAGTTGTGCTGCGGGCGCCGCAGAAGTTCTCCCAGGTAGCGCAGGAGCATTTGAAAGCAAGCGCCGATTCTCCATAGTTGTTTGAACCCACGGTTCGTGCGCCGCATGAGGCGCCCAGGCTGCTCTGCACGCTGCCGCAGCAGTTTCCAGGCATTTCTGTGTGCTTTCCCTTAGCCGCTCGAGCACGCTGTTGGGCTAAGTAGAGGACCAGTGGGCGCGCTGCAGGCTGGCCGCAGAAGTTCACCACTGGCTGTGCTGCTTGCTTGCTGCAGATGTCACCCCACGCTGCGCATGTTGGGCTGACCCTGGGTACCAAGCGGGCAAGTTGCTGGCGGGCTGCCGCTAAGTCATCCAGGGTTGCGCTGAATTCTGCCGAGAACTGACCCCACGCTTGCAACCGTCGGGCTGCCGCAGAGGTACCAGCAGGCAGTTGCTTTTGTTTGGGGGGGGCTGGGGGGGCCGGGAAAAAAGAAAGGTTTTTTCCCCCCCCCCATTTTTTTGGTGGGGCTTTGGGGCCCGGGGTGACCTACCTTGCAGGGGCTGCCACAAGATGACATAAGAATATCTGAATAATGAACACATTGCTTCTCTTCAAAGCATATTTCAAACATATTTTGTTCCAATGAAAAGCATCTTTATCTTCTATCTACTTGCTTCTGTTAAGATAACTTATTTTTGTTTTTTACTCTTACTTTGCTAGAACTTAGTCTCACTCTACCTCAATGGAATTGAGTTCTTCTTCAATTAAAGGTAAATTGATGCAGTAACTGATGAAAAGAAAATATTTACTATTTCTAATGACCTTATTTTGTGGACTAATTAAGATATTTTTAAAATATTTGCATTTAATTACTTATTATAATTCTCTTATCAAAAAAACTTTTATTTAATATTTTATAGATTTTTTTATTAAGATATTTCTTAATTCTTATTCAAATTATTATTGGAAACTTCCTCCCATTTTTTTAGTTATAAATTTTCTTTTTTTTTGTTTATTTCATTTTTTCCTGTAACTAATTTTTTATAAATAAAATTCAACATTAAACTTTGTTCAATCAATTATCATTTAATTATGAGTTTATTTAGATAATCCTTGAGCTTAATTTGAGTTTTCTGGTATAGATTCTTGGTGCTGCTCTTTTATTATATCATTTGATTCATTCTGTTGAGTCTTTCCCTTATCATTTGAATTCTTGCATACATTTAAAAAAACTATAAATACAAGTATGATGACAAAAAGATTATAGAAAAAGTTTTGACTGATCATTCAAATAAGGCAATAGCCATACCAATAGGCTATTCTTTTGGTCAACAAGATTTGCCTGGTAGGACTGACCTGCGTGCGGTACGCGAGAAGCAGGAGTTGTGTTGCTAATTCAATGCCTCCCCTTTTGCTATGACTGGATTAGTTAATAGATTTTTAAGATTTTTGTGGTTATCATTTAGATATTTTTTGTGTAAACAATGCTTTAAATGTACATAAATGTACCATACAATTTTAGATTCTAAACTCCTAACCTTAGAAGATAACTTTAACAAATAAGCGGGACTGCGGAATATGTGGTCTAATCATTGTCATGATTGCCTTCATAGATAATTTATTGCAGTATATCTATAGGGCATGAAATAGTAGTTATATTGGCTTTCGAAAACCAAAAACCCAAACAGCAAAAAAGGTCATTCACATTGGTAGAAAGAGAAAAGAATAATCTTGTGTTGACATTGCTTAACTGAGTATTAACAATTGCAAGTGAAATCTCAACTACCCAAAAATTAGTATTGAGTTATCTAGAACATTGAATCTAACCATCAAAGAAATAGAAATTGTATGAAGAGAGTTAAGATGTTTTGATAAGCATTATAAATAAGATTATGAAGCATACGTTCTATAAATTGGTGGAGACCTTAGCGTAAAGAGCAACATAATGGGTAGTGCTAAAAATTTGTAAGGCAAAATTGCAAAGTGTGATCTTATTACAGATAGTATTTATTGTGTTGAGATAACTTTACTGCACAAAGAGCCTTACTGGGATGTTGGTGGTATTTTTCAGGTAAGTGGTACTTAACTTTAATTGAGTTCTTATATTCTTTTCTTCTTTTTTGTCAAAAAAAAAATTTGCTATTGCTATTTGTTTGGAAGGTTCACATTTTTTTTAATTATTGGGTTTTGCAAGTTCATAAACCGATTTCTCCTTTTCTTTTTTTTACCCATTATCTATGAAATTCATTTCCCTTAGTACTGTTGATCTTTAATCTTTGTTGATCTCTTATGTGCTTTGCCTTTCTTGTTCTTTGCAAATTTAATAAAAAATTTACCTTTCATTTTAAACTATGAGATTAACTTTTTAAAATGCATATGCAAGTTACTTTATTTCTCAATTCTTAAAACCTGATTAAAAGTATCACCTAATAAATACTCTTCCTCCCTCATAAAACATCCTGAATTGAAAATTGCATGACTTTTGTATTACCAAGAGCCTGTTAAGTCGTATAATATGTAATGGAGTTATTGTTAGTATTAGAAAAATGAGGAATAAGAAAACTTATATGCAACCTAAATGTAAGTTTTATGCTAAAACTCCAAAAAATCATTGTTACAATATTATTTGGTGTAGAAATTTTTCATTAATGGCTTTAAGTTGTGCTGCTTGAAGCCTTTGTGAAGAAGCTAGGATTACAAAAATCATTGTTAAATTGTCAACCTTTATGATGCAATACGAGAATTCTAATCTTCATTCCATTGCATTCTTTTCATGATTCTGTATTTGTATCGCTATTCCAAGCATACTAATGTTCAACCAAGCTTTCAGTTGATTTTGGGTAAAAATTTCGTCTAATTTTTGCCCGAAACAATTTAACACTAGCATATGATGACTAACCCTAAAAAACTATAGGTGTTCTTGTAAAAACATTTTGGTTTCCCACTGGTCTATTGTTTTTGTATTGATATCTTTCAAATGATGGTAAATCAACAAGTCATCTCTTGATAATGTATTTGGTGATTGAGGACGTTGTGAAAATATGTTCTTTTTTACAAATTAATTCAGATTTAACCTCATATTAACTTGTTAAAACTAATAATCTTAATTTTTACTCTTCTTTATTGTGAAAGTTATGCAATGAATATTAATACATGCAAAACTGAAAAAACAAACATTGATAATATTTATGTAGTTTCACCTCTAATGTGTGAGTACATCCACAGTATTGATATGATAACTCTTTAAATCACACAATTCACTCTTATTATCAAGAGATACAGTATGGTTGTGGAAAAAATCACTTCTTAACCAAATGTAGGACTAACTCCTTAACACTTCTTATGCTAATTACTATTTGTTAAGGTGTTGTCGTTTGCTACCGGCGCACTGCTAATGTTGTCTTTCATACACTGTTGTTGATTGTCTGTGCGCACTTGCGAATGTTGTTTGTTGTTATTCCATACGCACATTAATGTTGTTTCATATGCATTATTGTCCATATATGTGTCAATGTCTATTTGCTGCTATCTATGTGTGTTGTTAATATTGTTTGCACGCGTTGTTATTGTGCCTTCTACACACGCGTTACAAATGTGCCTGTTGTCTCCGCAGTTTGTGCCTGGTTATTCGCATGTGTCTTGCTATTGTTTTCTGTACCCGTTATGCCTGTGTTCGCAAACAGCTGTGCCATTCTTCCCCCACACATTAGTGTTGCTATTCACAAGCGCTATTTCTTGCTATTTTGATGTGTACCTAATTGTTTTTCTGCAGCATACCGTTACTATATTCATTTACATTGTTGTTGTTTGCCAAGCGTACTGCTGTTATCCCTGTGCATTGTCTGCGTCTGTTGGTGTACCACCTACTGTTACGCGTTGGCTGCTGTTGCAAGACCTTATGTTGCTTACTCCACCTCCTTCTGTTTGTCTTCCTTGGTGCTTTGTCAGTTCGTTGGTGCGCGGCTGTTGCCTTAGTTGATTTTACTAGTGCGGCACTTCCTTAGTGTGTTTGCTAATGAGGTACATCTTCTTAAAACATGCTACTAGTTGAAGGAAACATCCTAGTGTTCGCTGATACTTTGGTTATACCTTCCTGACTATTAGGGACGCTACTACTGTGGTTATACCCTCCTAAAATGTGCAGGGACGTGCTTACCTTACCTTGTCGTTTACTTAATTTCTACAATCATTTTTTTTTTTGCAAGATACATTAGAGCATTTATAGAACCTTAATTAGGTAGCCCACGGATTATCAGATGGTCATCGTTAATTTCAAAAGGTTTACCCTACAATTAATGGTCAGATTGGTTTCTAAAATTTAAAAGTCAATTGTGTCAACGGTCAATAAATCAATCTTGACCTCTAAAATTTAGGGTCACGATCAAATTAACTCTCTCAACATTAGGTTGACCTATAAATTCATTGGTTTTTCTATGACCTCTCTACATCTCAATGACATTATAACCTTAAATCAACACATATAACAGTTTTAAGATGTTGTTGACAACAAATTTAATATAGTCATCGAAGATAGGCTTAAAACACTTAGAGTATCATTTATGGGTAGTTGAATGGTCGTGCCTATTTTTATTTTATGTTATATATTTAGAAATCTTTCATTTTCATAACCATTTTTGTCTTTGTTGGTTCTTCCATATTTGCTGAACTTGATTAAGTTAAATTGTATGAAAATTTTTACTCATTATGTCTCTTATCACATGTATTGGATCACTTTGTGGTTAATGGGCAAAATTTGATTTTTTCCATTATTCTAGGTACATAGATTGCAACCAAAAACCAATTCACGATATGCCAAAATTCCGCAAAAAAATGGCTAATTTCGAAATAATCCATGTCTTTAATGAGATCTTGTGAAACTAGCTGCAAAAGCATACCAATGGAATTCTCAATTATTGGGTGTTTACTTTTTAAACTTTTACTTATATATAGTAGCAATCCTGTTGACATTAGAATAATCCAAGAGAAAATCTTTTTGATCAATTCAACTTAGTATGGGAACCATTTTTATTTTTTCATTTCTGGGTTGATTTGTCTTGATTATTGTAAACCTAATGGTTTGCCATTGTGCCTAACTTTCATATGTAGACATTGCCTATTGACATAGGAAGTCTTGGTGAAAAGAATTTTGTTTTCCTAGTGATGAAAAAAATTACACCAATGATAATACAAAGGTTATAAAGGTTGCTGCAACCAAAGAAGACCTATATATTTGTATCAAATTCAAGAATGGTGAACTTGAGAAGGTGTTCTTCACCATTGACAACTCCTTAAGAAGAAGAAGCCACACTATGGTCAAATGAGATTTAATGAAAATTTGCTTAGAATTATATTTGAATTTTTAGTTGTGAATTTGATTAGTGGATTTAGTTCAAATTTAGTGGAAGGGTTTTCTTGTCTCAATTATAGGAAGATGTCAACATGAGATTTTTTTTTTGGTGCAAAAAATTGTCAAAGATTCATTAATCATTCTGAATTTATATGTGTATTGTTTGCTTATGAATTTCTTATTCATATTAGTTAGAGAAAAAATGGTCTGTAATTGATGAAAATGTAAAGTATTAAATTTCTTCTCCTTTTAATTATTTAAAGTTTTTTATACTTATTTGAAATTTAATTGCACTTCATTATTTCTTATATTTTTTATTTAACATTCAATAAAGGCATGAAGTGCAAAACAAGTTAATGGGGGTGATTTGCTTGGACAATTTGACACTACTCATAATTTGAACATAAACTCTCTTTGGTGAGATCAAATTGAGGATGATTTAAGAGTTATGAAAAGTCACAGAGGCTTAATACTTTTTGATGTTTTGGATTTTGAAAGATATGGGCTATATTAAGACCAAATCTAGGCTTTAAATTTGATATATTTGTACTTACCATGTTATAAAACGTTCTTAACTTGCAATTTTTAAATTGTGTGGATTTGAAAAACTTTATTTTGAAAAATTTTGTAGGGTTGAAATTCAAAAAAAAAAACAATTTTTTAGTTGTATTAGGTTTATTTAAATAATTTATTTTTCACTTAGTTAGACAGGACTTGAATTATTTCTAATTTTGGAGCCTTTTTAAGGTTTTTAGAAGGGCCATTAAATTATAAGAAGAGGAGGTTGGCGCGTAAAGGAAGAACACACGATACACAAAACACAAACACACAACCAAATTATCTCTCCTTCTTTCTCCCTCATTTCTTTCCTTTCATGTTTAACATCCATGGCTCTACATGGTTGAAGGAAAATAAGTTTAGGAATGAATAATTGTTGAGATATAACTTGTATTTATTATTTGATTTATACTTTAAGTATTGAATTTTTTTTTGTGCATTTTATATATTATTGGATTGTCTTGCATTGATTATTAGGAGATACTAGTCAATTAATCCTTACAATTTACTGTTAGTTAGACATCAAATCTATAATTGTTTGATCCCTCTAATTTGTAAAGCAATAACTTGGTGATTTGTCTGCATCAAAGACTATTAGGGTCTTGGAAGGACATATGTATAGATTAAATATAACTGTGGTCCTTATATTTTTTTAACTTTATCGATCTTTCTAATTTTGAAGGTTGTCACGAGATTAACCTTTAATACTTTATTCTTTTGGTTGTTTTGGAGGTTTAAGGTTAGTTAGACCATATGTATTTTGAAATTGGACTACAAATAAGGAAAAACAGGAAACTGGTTCATTATCGAGAGATAAAAAAGATTTAATTGGTAACTTTAATTTTTTTAAAAAAATCTATGCTACCATTAAATAATCTAAACAAAAAACTATCAAACTATTGAGTAGGCATTCTTATGTGTAAAAAACCCGACTATTCATGTACTATAATAAAAGACATGGTATTTACATGCAATTTAAGTAAAAAATAAAAGAATTCAAATTGAAATTCTCTCTTGTTTCCTCTCCTCCCTTTTTTCACCTTCATTTCTCTCACCCTGCAAAAAATCAACCTAATCCAAAATTGAATACTATGATTAAGTAATTGAACATGGACACTTCTTCTCTATTTTGATCAAATTATATGAATCAATCACTTAGATCTTTCCCTTACTATGCATTTGTATGTGAAGTGATAAAAAACAAGAAGAAATAGGATGAACTCATATACAATTAGATCCAATAGCTAATATATTACTTGTAGCTAGATCCATGTCAAATTTGTTTATGTAACTTATCTCAACCACTTTAACCATCACTCCAACTCCCTTCTTCTTCTTATCTTTCACCCAAAATGACAATATTAAGGTTCTTGCCATTGCTAAGTTATGTCTAACCAATTCTCTCTTCTCCCTCAAGTTTGACAATGTCACATTCGCTAATGAACAATTTATCTTTGACCAATAACACCTCTTCATCCCTCCATTGATAACTTTTGTTTTCTCTTTCTTATACCTTTTTAAAGCTTTCTCCTTCTTCTGACTCTTTTTTTGTCAAGTCATTTTAAGCCTCTCAGTTCTATACTTTAGACGTAAGAGAAGCATACTTGATTCTTTTCTTTTCAATAAGATGGTTGTTTTATTCTTTGGAATCTTTGCTTTCTGTCAGGATATTTTAAAGCAATATAAAAAAGATAAAGAGCGTATCCAAATTCAATTAAATCCATAAGCCAAATGAGGATTTGGTTAGTGAAATAAAGATGCGGTAAGCCAAAACAGAAGATGAGATAAAAATGCATTGGAATTTTATTCTGTTAAATGGGGAATTTGTTAATGTTATTTGGGTGAAAATATAATCAACATAAATTCTCTTACAATGTTATGGTTTGGTTTAAACTTATCATACTTTATATAGAGAAATACCAGAGATAGAACCTAAAAAGGTTAACACCCACAATTATGTTGGACATGAAAACTTATGTTTATGTTTAATTAGGATTACTATATAGAGAAAAAAGTTTCCTTGAAATATTGAAATGATGTATTACTCATTTAAGATAATCCACATTATTAACAAAATAATATTGTGACCATTAATTTTAATAAATGTTTCAAAGCTATGTAAATCTATAGTGGACTTCATGTTATATTAATTAAAGTAAGATATTCAATTAATACACTTAAAGAAACCTATTGAGGTATGCGAATTTCTTTAATTAAAAAAAAAAAAAAGCAAGCATAAATGTATGCGATAGGTCACATAAGACTAGACTTAGAAGATCAAAGGCTAACAAATAAAGCACAAAGTTGGCTTTAATTAAGCTTTTTCCCTTATAGTCATGCTTAAGTCCATAAAGGTTTGCTTACTAATTGCTACATATAGAAATGTGTGATTTTACAGAATTTAAACATCTACTTTAATAAAATGATTCAAAAGGTTTGATTTTTAGCAAAATAATAGATCAATTATTATGTTTAAAGAAGGTTAACGGAAAGCCAATACTTTTTTAATGGCTTTATAGGATGATATATTACTAATAGAAAAAGTATATACTATTATTTAATTCCCGATTAATATTTGGTTATAGTCCAATGAATATCTCTTAAAGCATAAAGAGAGGTAGTTTACATTGAAAAGATTGGATGATAAAGTTTATAAATAAAAATTTAAACAATTTTTTTTGTTGTTTCAGTTTGAGTAGATTATTAAAATAGTTTACCATAACATTAATTCTCTCCATGGACACAATTAAGAGAGATATGATAAATAAGATGTATCATGATGCAATATTATTGTATAAGACAATGTATCTAATGTATACATAAGAATTGATCAAATGATAGTTATGGATAATTTGTAAAAGACATTCTTAAGTATTTTAAAGTATTTAGAATGATTTTATATTTTATGGAGAACATTAAGTTCAATGTTATAAGAATAATAACTTTTAGTCTATAAAAGAACAATTAAAAATATTATTCTTTAAAGAAAGTTTTATTATTTCAAGTAAATAAGATATAAATAGAAGGGGTTCTACATAAGTATCATTCATAATTTGAGTATATTTTTTGAAATCATCTTAATGAAACAAAAATTGTGAATCAAGAAATTCAGTTATTTAACGCTTAGCAAGATTTCATGCATTGTTAAGTTGTTAATAATGTTACTATGCTAGCAATAGAGTCATTCAATAAGAACTTCAGTTTTATGATTGCATCCACATCGTATTGCTTGAATTGATTTCCATTTCATCATAGAGATGATGAATAGAATATCTGTAAGGATAAAGAGAGTCTCACTTCCAAAGGCATTAGTAGATTCTCATTGAAGCGTTATTTTGTAAGAACATGATCACTGATAATCATTATCTAATGTATACTATTGTAAATACATTTTCAGGCATTATGATATATTAATTTAAAGATATTCTTTAGTTTTAGTATTGTTTATATTAATAATTATAGTCATTGATAAATTTTAAAAATTAAGTCAATAAATATAAATATAACTTTGCAAAATATTTATGATGATATCATAATTATGGATATGCCCTATTACATCAAAGTATTATTTTCAAATATTTCTAGTTGATGCATCATCAAGAAGTGGACATTGATAAAGTTATAAGACTAATATATGTTGTATTTCTTTCTTATGAAAAGAATAAGTTAATCTCATTAAACTAACAGTATTGTAGCTATTTTAAACAAACAATTAGAGTGCTTTATTAGTTGAACAAGTCGATTTAAATGACCCATTATAAGAATTTTCAAATGGAACATTCTATTTGTGTGTCTAAAAAATTCTTCATTGAAAATTTTTGTAAGTAATTTCTTTGACTTGAGATCACCAGATATCTCATATAGAATCAATTTACTTTTGATCTCACTTATAGGTCTTAATCAATAATGAGATGAAGATTGGAAATATCATGAACTATATGGTGAGAGGTTGACTTAATCCAGTAGAGGGATTCTCACCATAAAAGTAATCATATGAAAAATGTTTCATTTTCTCCTCATAAGTAATTAATTGAAGAAATCTTTGCAGAAGGTGAATAATGCATTTCATGAGAGTTATGATCTCATTCATGAAATTCAATGGACCATATTAATGTTTTAGAACTAAATAAATTAAAAAATATAGATTAAATACTAATTTTATACTCTATGTCTAATTTAGGATATCTAGTATAATAAAAGGATTAAATTACACTAAGAGAACTATGTATTAAAAGCGATTAGTCAAACCACTTTGTACAGTTCTAACATTTGGATCGTCATAAACGTTAAGTAAAGTTACTGATCTAAGAATATGAATTGATTAATAAGAGAATTAATAATAAATTAAAAAAATTAATTAATCTAATCTCTAGGACTATAATTTCATATTCATTACCGATTATGTTTTACAATTTTAATAGGTCATACACATAGAACAATTAGAGAAATATAAAATGAAAATCAAGTAGGATCAGTTGAAATAATTGGGAGAAACTTATGAAATCAAAAATATGAAATTTAAAATATAATGTTAAAATGAAATCATTGAAAAATTGGCAGAAATCACTTAAAAGCATTCTAGGAATCACAATCCCTATAAATACCTACACAAACATTGTATAGATAATGTATTTTTAGTACATTAGGTTATTTGTATTTTCCTCCCTTGTCCCTCAAAGGGTTTTAGTTCTATAAAGTCGTTTTCTCATTGTCAGTATGGATAACCATTAGAGTTCGGAATACTTGCACATATAGTTTGCAATAACTCATGATAGGCCTAATGTTGAGTTCATCTTCAATGGCTAAGTTGGATTTTTGTCAACAACTATCTCACATGGTTTTATGTGTCAATTTTAACGGTTAGAATGTCGCTTAGTGCAGAAAGATCATTGGAAAAATCAGTGATGACAAGGCAACCCTAATAATGGAAAGATTTGACCGTTGACAAACCATAAAATTTTAAAGCTCAAAATATTAATCGTTGATTGTTAGGTAACTTTTAGGAATCAATGATACATTGATGGACAATGTCAGCCTAATATCAGTTTTATAAATACTCTATGCATCTTACAAGAAGAAAAGAGATTTGCCCAAAAAAATTTGTAGTAAATGGTAGGGGCAAGGGCAAACCGGCCAAGGAGAGGCAACAGTCACCAAGGGAACAAGTAAGGTGCCAGTCAACCAAACGAGGAAAGAAAGAAAGAGAGGCAATGGTACCTACCCACCCACACCAACAAAACCTCATAAAGGATATAGTAGCAGTAGCTGACCACCATACCAAGAGGCTTTCCAGCAAACCATCAGCATGTCTCAGCACATCCAAAAGGCTTTCTAGTAGACTAACAACACATCATTGCATGTTTAGGAGGGTGTAACAGCAGCAGTAGACGTCCCTACAGGTCCAGAAGGGTATACCAGCACCAAACAACACATCTAACACAATATACCCACACTAACAAACACTACTAAGGTGATGCGGAAAACCCCAAAAAGATGTGGCTTAGGGACCCAATGCACACAAGGAATTAAAGAACAACCAAGAAAGCTAAACCAAAGTTAAAGAACAAAAACCCTAGACCCAACATTCGAAGGAACACGAACCTAAGGTATTTAAGAAGGATATGGACGCCACACTCCAGAAAAGAAAGAAATTGGGAGTGATGAGTCAATTAGAAAACCACAAGAAGAAATATATTTTGATAAGTTCTTTAGTCCTCAAAACAACTGAGGGGGAAAACCCTTACTTTCTATTTCACTCAAAGTTGTAAGATTTTTTTGAGTTTACAAGGGATGATTATTTATAGTCTAAGATAGCAATCATAAAGAGGCACAAATTCCTACTTAAGATAAATCTTTATTTCTGTCTCTTATACACATCTAGATGTGTATAAGAGACAGCCCTAAGCCACATCTTTTTGGGGTTTTCCGCATCACCTTAGTAGTGTTTGTTAGTGCTGTCTCTTATACACATCTAGATGTGTATAAGAGACAGCAATAAGACCATTTAGTGCTTCTTTAATCTTTTTGGCTTTAGCTCATGTTATTGGGCCTTCTAGAATGTGCAATGGACCTGTTGCATCCACTGAAGCTCTAGTTTGTGTTATTAAACCTTCTGAAATGTGCAATGGACCTCTTGTATCCATTGGAACCTTCCACCCATCATCTTTTATGATTCTTATCACAAGGCAGTAGCCGCACTAGTAAATATGACCAAGGTAGTAGCCACACTAGCGACCTAACAAAGCAGCCAAGGAAGAAAAACCAGAAGGAGGTGGAGCAATAATATAAAGGTCTTGCACCAGCAACCAATGCGCAACAACAGGTGGTGCACCAGTAAACAGTAGTAGTGCACAAAGATAGTAGCAATGGCGTAAGGAAATAGCAATAGTGTGGGCGAATAGCAATAGCGACATGAGTAGACAGTAATAGCACACTCGAATAGCAGGAACAACACATGTGAATAATAGCCATAACGTGTATGGACAAAAGTCACAGCTTATGCAGATAGCGAGCATAGTGCCTGCAAACAGTAAGTACAACATGTGCAAACAACAGACACCAGTGATAGCATATGCAGATAACATTAATAGTGCACACAAATAGCAGTAGACAGACCCGATAACACATACGAACAATAGTGCATCTGGAAAACATTAATAGTGCCTACGAACTGCATTAAGAGTGCGTGCGGATAGCATTAGCAGTGCACACATATAAATGTAGCAGTAACTACATCAACGTGTACAAACAACATTAGCATCACGCACAGGTAGTAGTAGTAACTAGTAGTAAAATGAACACTTCTATTATATGCAAACTCCACATGTGGTAAACAATCTTCCCATGTTTTCAAATTTGTTAGAATAATAGCACACAAAAGAGTAGAAAGAGTTTGATTAACCGCCTCAATTTGTCCATCAGTTTGTGGATGACAAGTAGTTGAAAACAATAGTTTAGTACTTAACTTGCCCCCACAAAGTATTCCAGAAGTAGCTTAAGAACTTTTTATCCCGATCTGAAACAATGCTTTCCCTCACATATCCTTTGGAAATAAGCTCCTTTGTCTCCTTAGGATTACTCTTATATGCTGGCCGGTTAAGGACAGATGCACCCGAGATGAAATCAATTTGATGCTCAATTCCTTTATTAGGTGGCAATTCACTTGAAACATCATTAGGGAATACATCTTCAAATTCCTACAATAGAGCAACAAGAACACTAGGCAAATAAGCCTCCTTGTACAAAAGTATGATCATAGACTGATTGGTATAAAATGCTCTTTTGACATCACTTTCTTTTGTATAGAAACTCTCTCTTTTCTTCTCTTTTTCTTGTGTCCCCACATTTTCTCCTCTCTTTTCTTTTTTATCAATCTTTCTTTTCTGTTCACTCTCATTTTTAATCCTTAATTAATCCTCATAAGCTTGTTGAGGTGATAATGGTACAAGAGTGACGATTTTTTCATTCATTACAAAGGAATATCGATTCTTGAAGCCGTTATGCATAACTCGCCTGTCAAATTGTCATGGTCTTCCTAATAAAATATAACCTGCATACATAGGTACAATATCACATAAACCTTTATCGTGGTACCTTTCGATAGAAAATGATATAAGCACCTGCTTATTTACCTTGACTTTACCACTCTTATTCAACCACTGAAAATTATATGGCCTAGGATGCTTCATAGTAGGAAAATTCAGCTTCTCAACCATTGTTGTACTAGCAATATTAGTATAACTCCCACCATCAATAATTATACTCCATACCTTATCTTTGATAAGACACCTTGTTTGAAAGATGTTATCTCGTTGCACCTCCATTTTTTCCTTTACTTGCACATTCACTGCTCGCCTTGTAACTAGAGCTACATCATTAACCGGATACTCCTCTCCATCACTTTCACCCTCTGATGATGGCACAGAATCATCATCTGATTCACTTTTAGTTTCAACATCTCCATTACTTCTCCAGATCATTATACGCTTATTTAGACATTGAGATGCCATGTGACTCTGTACAAACACTTAAAACATTTAACTTCTTTATTTCTACTTGGTTGAGTTCAAAATTACTTTCCTCCTTGCTAAAACCCACCTTTTTGTGCTTGGATAGTTCGACTGTGGACTTGTAATTGGCCATCTTGTCCCTGTCTCTTATACACATCTAAAGATGTTATCTCGTTGCACCTCGTTTTTTTTCTTTACTTGCACATTCACTGCTCGCCCTGTCTCTTATACACATCTCAAGGTGACCTCAAGGTCTCATCTTGTAACGGCTAAGAGAATTTTGAGGTATGTAAAGGGCATAATCAATTATGGGTTGCTTTATAATAGGAGTAAACAATTTACCTGTATGGGTATACAAATGCAAATTGGACTATAAATTGTGATGATAAAAGGCCATTGTCTTCTAGTGCATGTTATTTAGGCAATAGATTAGTACCTGTCTCTTATACACACTAGATGTGTATAAGAGACAACTGCTACACTCATATTTTACAACCATGTTACTGCACTTTGAACAGATGTGTATAAGAGACAACTGCTACACTCATATTTTACAACCATGTTACTGCACTTTGAACAGATGTGTATAAGAGACAGCTTAAAATCTATATTCAGTTCTAAAAAATAAATCTTTCTTGTCATCTTGTTACTCTTACTTTTTGCAGCAAATAATTTTTTGTTGCACTTCGACCACCTCTGCTACACTCATATTTTACAACAATGTTACTGCACTTTGAACAACTTTACTACATTTCTTAGGTTTTGCCCTAGTACAAAACCATTAGCATGAAAAAAGTTTATATTTTTCAGTTGAAGTATTTACAAAAAAAGCCATCTTTAAAGTTAATTCTTCCACATCAGTAAAGGGTATGGGCTTCCCAACACATTAGTGCACTTGTCTCCTAAATTTGATCCAAGAATTATAGAGACTTTTTAGATAATGGAGTCATGCAAGAATTTTGATACGCTTTCGACCTAAGCCAATTCCATTTTCGTTTTTCCATCATTATGTTCCTCACATCATTAGAAAATGTTAAAACTCTCAACTTTTAAGAATTAGTTATGTAAAATATCATTTTCATTATCATTCTCACATTAAAAACATCGCATGAACAATGAAATAGGAGAATTCGGGCATCAAAGTCCGGGTACATAAGAGAAACCAAAATAAAAAGTCGCATTTACTTACATCGCTAAACCAACATAAATAAATTAAATAAAAAAATAAAAAGATACACAAAAATAAAGAATACGGACGTTGTATTTAAATCAATAGCTACATAAAGGAATAAATATTCTACCATCCATTACATTTGTCTTAATCTTATGACTAAAGCAAAGCTTTGGTTACCGCATACCTCAATATAAGTCAATTCTTTTCATTCTCTTTTAAATTTCGTCC
Organism: Kandelia obovata; assembly: GCA_021464305.1. NCBI lineage: Eukaryota > Viridiplantae > Streptophyta > Magnoliopsida > Malpighiales > Rhizophoraceae > Kandelia > Kandelia obovata. Next base: position 164,606 of record JADCRA010000853.1, read on the forward strand.
ATCTTCCTTTTTGTTACACTAACAGAAACCTAAACAGCAGCTGCAATGACTTATGAAATACACGCGACAATGAGCACTAACGTTAATCAAGCAAAAGACAGAAGTCATTAGGCAATGCAAGGAACTAAAGAATATCAACACACTCAAACGCATGCATTCAATTTATTTTTAGTGCACACATATGACGCTTGAAACTGTGACGGATCTTGAAACCTTTACACACATAGCACACAATCAATTTATGAAGTTGAAACTTTTATCACGTTGTTCACAGCAATAATGCCTGTGTGCATATCAAGAATATATCATTTAAAGCTAATATTAGTTTACCATGCAAGCACTAATTGCAAACATGATACCCCCAATAGAACTACTTGCACGAGAAACACAAAACGCTAACCATAACATGATAAGTGGTCTATATATGGACTGAGATCTTCATTATCACATTAGCATGAGAAGCAAGCAATGACAACTAGGTCCAACCAAGTGTAGTTCCAACAGCACCGACAAGCCCATAAATTGGCCAATAATCCTTTGTATATCCCCTATTGTTCTCTAAAGAGTCAATGGTGTACTTCTCGATATTGAAGTCATCTGATTTATGGAATTTACTGAAGCTGAGAAGCTGTCTCTTATACACATCTAGATGTGTATAAGAGACAGCACTTGGTTGGACCTAGTTGTCATTGCTTGCTTCTCATGCTAATGTGATAATGCTGTCTCTTATACACATCTAGATGTGTATAAGAGACAGGTCGATGACAGTGATGGAAAGGAAATAAATTGAGGTACAAAGAAACCAAAAGAGGTACAAATTGACCATGAACTAACCTTAAAAATTATTGTAAATAAATTAAGATAATAACTGAATTTAGCTTGAGAATTGAAATTGGAATAAGAGAATTAGAGCTAAAGTTTAGAAAAAAATCACAATTGTTAACAACGTTGATACTTTGATAAAATAGCAAATTTGAAAATTTGTCAAACAAAAAATTTTATTTATACTAAAGTTATAATGAGAATGAATTTTAATCTTTGATTAAATAAAAATCTATTTAATTCTAATAATTTTTTTATTAAAATAATCACATGATTTTTAATTAAAATTAATAACTAAAATAAAACAAAATAACAAAATAAATAAAAGTTTGACGTTTCTTTGTTGTAATCCCTAGGTAAAGAAATGTTTATCTTCAAGGAAAAGATCTTAAAAGCTTTATAATAGAAATTATGATTAGTCTTTTTTAATTAATCTCTTTTCTATCTAAGTGTCGTTATTAGTTGGATTTCTTCAATGACCTCTTTTTATACATTTGCTCACATAATAATGATTTCCACTTTAAAAAAAATTCTTCTTGAGGTTACGAAGAATTGAAGATTTCTTAACTATAAGAATAAATAATTTGAATGCATCAAGTTCTTTAATCTTTTGAAATTGTAATAAAACTTTTGCACATAACTATTCACTAGATTAATAATTCACACTAATAACAAAGATGTTTAATTGGAACTAAATTTCTTTATCGTGATAAAATCAAGATAAAGGATTGATCAACAATCAATAAGATCCTGAAACCAATAACATATAGATTCAATTTTTGAGTTAATAAGATCTGTCGATATTTGATATCACCACAGTCATAATCATTCATAATACATGATTATATATTCATTAACACATAGTAATTACTTGGAGTACATTAAATTCTTTATTCATTTGGACTTTTAATGAGACTTTTTGCACATGACTATTCATCAACTTAATTCATACTAATAACAAAGGTGTTGATTTGGGACTAAATTTCTTGATTATAATAAAATCAAAATAAAGATAGGTACAAAATGAATAAGATCCGGACACTCATAACATTTAACACTCATCCCATTATTTTACATTTTAAGAAATTTGATTTTTGAGTCAAAACTTAATTTTGAATTTTAAAACGAAAATGAAAATGAATAACCTTTCCAAATAAGTTTTCCATTATCTATGTTAAATTTAATTAGAAATCAAAAAATGCCAATTGTACTAAACAAAACCTAAGTTTATTATGGATAGACAAATGTTAGCAATTTGACATGCATGAATGATGTTAGCATGATCTTCTCTAATGGGTTAATGTGACTGTAAGTATAAGTGGATTAATTTTCTTAAGTTTTCTTTAATTAGGGAAATTGAGATTGCTTACAAGTAAGAAGTGTGCTAATTTAACCTATTTACTCTTTACAATTAAAAAGATGAGAGTTAAAATTTTCTCTCGCTTAATATAACACTTAAATGTATATAAATAAATGAATCAAGTTAATTATTTAGTTGAGTTGAAATAAAAGGAGGGGAAGTTATCTCTGAGTGAGTTTTGATCTCAAAATTTCACTTCTAATACATGGTGACCATTAAACTATTCCTTAATAGTTAATGTGTCTAGTTATTTTTAAGTGTGATATATAATTTTAATTATACTTAGTTTGCCAAATAATATTGTGCATCAAATTTATATTAGCTTAAAACATCAATAAAACAATAATATGTCATAAAAGGTTTTTGCTAAAAGTCTTAAAATAGTCTTAGTTAGTGCATAATCATACATAATCAACTAAATATAGTAAAGATGATGAGAAATATAAAGTTATGCATAGATAAATTACATCTAATATCCTATAAATGGAGTATATTTACAAATCATATTCCATATTTTGAAAAATTACAAAATACATATTACGACTAACGACTATCAATCAAAATATTTAAAAAGGAAAAATTACTATCATATATTAACTAAAACAATACCTAAACTACAAATTTAAATTGTCTCTTCCTCACATTCTCTCACGTACCTTAATTCATTTGCTACAATTTCTTAATAAACAATCATAATATTAGAAATTTCTTGACAAGGGCTACATTTCCTACACGGACAATAAGGAAAAGGGTAATGATATTGGTCTATATAACTAGAAGAGTACGAGCTTAAAATGGGCCTATGCTAAATTTAGGCCTTTAGTATCATAAAAGAGAGTTCTAATGAGTTTGGTTGTTACCTTTTTCATTTTTGTTTGTGCACTTTATTTTCTTTTGATTTCCTAATCCTTTTGTTGTCAATTCATAAACCAAAATTTAAAAAGTTGAGGGAGGTAGGAATAAAGTGGATTAGATAGAATAGAATACGAGTAACTCTGAATTGCCTCATAAAATAAAAATTAACTTTTAAGACACCGTCTGTGAGAATCAAACCAAAATGGTGTGAATGTATCTTCGGTAGTGTTGATAAGGATGATCATCTTGTAGATGAACCATTATCTAACTTTAAAGTAAAATAGGTTTGGTTAAAAGAAGATGATATAGTATTTTTGCAAATTCGTAATTTTATTAATAGTGAGGTAATCAGATTGGTTAATCACTATGAGCGGGTTAAAGAACTTATAGACTATTTGGTCTTTTTATGTCATGACAAGGATAACTTATCTTATATAAATGATGTTGACGAGGAGTTCTATCATACAAAGAAATAAGAGAGGTCTCTTGCTAAATATTTTATGAATTTTAAACTAATGTGTGAGAAATTAAATATTTTTCTTACTTTTAGTTTTAATGTGAGAACTCAACAGTTTTAATGCGGGCAAATGACTATTATGAGTTTTCTTGTAGGGTTACTATTTGAATTTGATGGTATTCTAACATAAATCCTTTTTAGCTTGAAGATTACTTCTTTTTATAATATTTTTAGTTGATTAAAATGTGCAAAAGAATTGCAAGCTCTTCCTTTTAATGAGGCTAATGGCAGTAATCATGGTGATAAGAGTGGTTGAGGCAACTGAAACAACAATGGTTGTAAACTTAGTAAATATATTTAATTTTATAAGATATTAATGTAATTTAAACATTATGTATAATTAAAAATTTAACTATTAATTTATATGAAATTATAATTAAATTTTATTTATGTAATTGACAAATTGATAATTTCAAATCTTATTATTAATAAATATGATTAACTGATTGGTAATTATTTATTATATTTTAAAATTAAAACAATAATTTTTTAGTAAAATAAAAAATTAATAATTTATTTAATAATAAAAATTATTATTTTAAAAAATTATTAAATAGTAATATACTTTATAATTTTATTATATTTAATATATTATATTTTTAAATTAAAAATATAAACTGTAATATAATTTATTAAATATATATTATACTGTTTATTAAATATTAATAAAATTATATTAAATTTAAAAAAAATATAATTTAAATTATAGCCGTAATATTTAGGGTGAAACCTGAGCATATTATTTGTGCCCCAAAAATTGATGGAAAATTACTCAGCAGTCCCAACGAAGTTTCGTTCTCTTCGATTCAAACCCCTGAGGCCGAATAAAACGCGTCTCTCTGTCTCTCGTTCTGTCTCGACCGCCTCAATCTCTCTCTGTCTCTCCCTATATCTCTCATCCTGTCTCCTCTCTCTCTCTATCTCTCCCTATGTCTCTCATCCTGTCTCTCTCTAAAACCATCCATCTCTCTTGCTTTCGCTCTCCGTCTTACAATTTTAGTGAACAAGCGTCGGTCTCTCTCTCTTCCTTTCCTCCTCCGATGCTCTGATGCTCCCCACGCCGGAACCCTAACCGTCTCTTATCGGCCGGCTAGTATCCGGCCGGGACTGTTCGAGTTTTTTTTCCCCTTAATTTTCTTTAGCCGGATTACAAGTCCTGTTGCCTAATTTTGTCATTTCCGATTTTGATTTCGGAATCTTAGGGTTTCCATTCTCCTATTTAATCTGAGTCTTGTTAGTGTCTGCGTTCTTTGATCAAGGAAACGAGAAGAAACGCCTATGGCTCCGGGGCGTAAAAAAGGAGCAAGCAAGGCGAAGGGCAAGAAGCAGTTGAGTTTGGGCGATCTGTTCTTGCTAAAGTCCAAAGGATATCCTCTT